>BHFT01041758.1:0-42305 GCA_004320025.1 Laticauda laticaudata | reverse complement strand
CTCTACTCTACTCTACTCTACTCTACTCTACTCTACTCTACTCTACTCTATTCTATTCTATTCTATTCTATTCTATGAAAGCAATGTTATGAAGGAAGAGGAGAAATAAAGAATTTTCTGGGTTGTTATTGTGCTATATATCTTAACCTTTCTAGTTCAGGTGACACAACTAGGAAATACATTTGTGATCTTGGAAGATGCTGCTACTCTAACTTTAATAAGGAATATCAGGACAGTTTCTTTACTTGGTTATACTTCATCTCCCATTAACATATTTTTTTAATATACAGATATCTCTGTATATTACTAATTTACTAAAATTAGCTCAGAAATAAGTCTGAACATCTTAAATTAAATTCTTATATAAAATTTAATTTAGATGAAAACAGCCAATTTAATAACACCGCAAAGAAGCATTGGGTTATTAAAATAAGAACATTTCAATTGAAAATGCTATAAAATGGATTTCTAGATATTTAAACTTAAAAAAAATGATTTTACATAAATGAAATGGCTTCCTGCATTTCTTCATTAAATCTTTTCAATAATAAAAGTAGTTCTTTTTGTTATAACTAAGGAAAGAATAATTTGTTTTAAAAGTGCATTGCTTAAAATCATAATTGTCCAACATTAAAAAATAGTATATTTTTAATCTTTTAGAGCCAATAGGAATGCTATTTTTCCTCCTTAATTTTCCTCTCTAAAATTAACATAATTTATAAAGGAACTCACAAAAAATTGTTTCACACTTTAGAGCAGTTCTTTTTCTTAATATACATACAAAGCTCAGGAAATTTTACATTAAATGCTGTGATTTCTGTTCCAGCCATACTTTCTTTAAATAATTCTTCAGAAAATATAGTACTCAGCTTTCACAAGTTTACTCCTTAAACAGTTTTTCATTGGAGAAAAAAAAATATTGTGCAACTTAGTATAAAGATTCAATTCTGTAGTTGACCTTTTATGAACTAACATCCATTATAGGCTATGACAAATTATAAGTAATTAATGTTTTCGCCAAACGCCTGGCAGACAAGACACATATAAAGACTGAACTAGGCACCCTGACTGAATATTGACAGCCAATGGCTTCCAAAAAAACAAAATCACCAACTTGATCCACAAAAACACACCAAGACATAACAGAGACCTAGAAGGGACACAGACTACTGGAAACAGCTTGGTCTGCCCTACATAAGACAGGTACTACAGATAATCATAAGATTACTACATAGGCATCACATCGCATCATGACTGCTTTCAAAACCTGACAAAATAAATTACCGCAGCCTATCCTTAGAAACACCGAAAAGGACAAATTGACCTGAACAACCACAGGCATATTATGAAATTTCCTGGACATCATGCCCGGCACATACATTGGGGACAGGACCAATAGAAGAATAAGTACACCGCCTAGATGAACACAAAAAATGCAGTAAAAAAGCTGGAAACTCACCTCCTCACTAGTTCAACACACTGAAACCACAGGTCTCAAAACACTCAAACTTCAACATGGCACTAAAACCAAACCCTAGCCACTATAGGAAAAACCCCAACCAACAGAATCAATCAGCAGAGAAGCCATGAAGATTGAAAAAAGACCTGAAAACAGCCATGAATAGAAGAGATGATCCAGCACAGACTGTCAATCTTTTGGAAGCCTGCACTCTCAATAGAAGATCTCCACAAACCACAAAAAACAGACAAACACCCTCTGAGCACCAAACAGACTCCTCGTGATGCCTCCTCACAACTCAAACACCCCCCCCACCCAGTCCGCAACGCACCCAGTGAACTAACCTAGCTTCCTAATAGATAGCAAGCCGGTCCTTTCACAACGCAAGCCAAAGCATGCACTGAACAGCCTCCCAACACACGGAAACAGAGTGTGTTGCCAGCGCAAATCAAAGCCACAAACAGACAGAAGAAAACCAGAACAACCCAAATCAACTCAAAACACTCCAAGTCCAGTGAACACAAGACCCAGGCTCCCTAGCCAATCAGGAATAGGAACAGCCTCGAATTAAATCCCACAAACTGGAGACCCCATCCATAACAGAAGTCCCTGATGATGGCCAGATGAACGATTTCTGCTGAAAATGTTGCTAACAAACTCCTTAAAAGCCAACTTACAACTGATGTGGGATAATAACCCCCCAAAGGAGCTAACAGCAACCACAATGTAAGTACCGACGGCAAATCATAAAACTATAATATATATATTAACAGAACCTACAATGACGTGGGATAATACCCGAAGGACGCTAAACAGCATATTATATATATACTATACTACTATATATATATATAATATATATATAATATATATATATATCATTATATATATATAATATATATATAATAATATATATATATATATTGTATTTTTAAGGCTCTCGCGGTACATTACATATGTCAGCTGTTAGCTTCCTTCGGGTAAATACTCACGTCATGCTAGTTTTCTGTTAAAGTTGTAAGCTCCATTGTTAGTTCTAGTTAAAGCTTTGAGCAACGTTTTCAAAGGCAGAATCTCATCTGCCCATCACAGGCCTGACTGAATGGAAAGTGTGTCTCACAGTTCCTTTGTTTCCAAAATTTGAGGCTGGGTCTATTCTGATGGTATTTACATGCGCTGCATTGTTCATATGGAACCTTGGAGTTTGATGATTAGGTGTTTCTTGGTTTTCTTTGTCTGTTTTTTGGCTTTCATGTGGCTTGGGCACACTCGTTCTCTGGTGTTGGAGGCTTTCCAATGACCGCTTGCTTTTGTGTGTGAAAGGACGGTGCTCTTCATTCAGCCAAGATGGGCTTCACCTGCGTGGGGCTGACCTTGGTGTGGGGGTGTTTGAGTTGGAGGCATCAGAGGGAGTCTGCATCTGTGTTCAGGTGTCGGGGGTGTTTGAGTTGGATGCATCAGAGGGGAGTCTGTCTGCTGCTTCAGGTGTCTTGGGTCTGTTTTTGTGGTGGGAGATCTTTCCTATTGGTGAGAGTGCAGGCTTCGCTTCCAAATCTGAGACAGTTGGTGGATCAGTCTGCGTCATAGATCTGCAGGTCTTTCATTATCATTTGATCTATACAAATACGAATCTTGATAAGTACTTTCCATTTAATTATATACTATAATATACTATATATATATCATTAAATTATATATCTATATATATATCATATAATACTTATATTATAATATACTATATTATATATATATACCTATATATATATAGATATATCACTATCTATATATAGAACACACTGTCTCTAACGCTATTATGCAATTTAGCTAGACCGCGTGTATTATCCCACGTCATGTATGTTGTGGCTTTTAAAAGTTGTAGGCAACTATATATATTCAGCAGAATCTCATCTGCCATCATCTGGCTTTGTATTGGTTCACGTAGTCAGGCTATCAAAAGCCGTTTCAGTTTAACAAATTAATATATATACATTAGTGAAACCAAATAGTTATAAAATCACTTCTTACACTATGGTATGACTCCCTTAAAGTCTTCACCGTTTTCATTGTTACTCAATTTGAGAAATCATAAATGCCCGTCTGTTTCTTCCATTTATTACCTAACTGTTAAACCAAGCATACACAATCGCAACTACGTATACAGTTTTAATCCTTATAAGTTATTTACGATAATAAACAAAGTATTATAAATTCCAATTATTCTAGTCAACCTGTATACACCATTCATCTTAAAGAATCTTTCACATTTCTTTCAAATATTTATTCAATCTTTACGAACAATTACAATGTTTCCCTCTCTTCTTTGTTATTGTATAAGTGTGAGAGAGATAGAGACATACCCCTCTAACATAAACCAATACCAAGTTTATCTGATAGATTATTTAACTTATTCTCATTTCTAACTCATTTACAAATCTTCTACTCGTTCACAGACACTATCTTTTTGTACTTTCGCAAACATCCTCACCTTTTTAACCTTAATTTAGCCATTCTGTCTCTGCTGTCTTTCTAGCTGAGGCAAAATGCTTTTAATCCCTTGTACAATTCCCTTTATTCTTTATTTCCCTGCTTTTGTCCCTCATAAGTTCTTTCCACTATCTACCCCCCTTTTTCCATCCCTTTTTATACCTCTTCTTCTCTATTTTTCCTTCTGTTATTTCTTTTTCTGCTCTCCTACTTGCTGTTATACTTCTTTTTCAGACTATTTTTCTTTTTGTGCTTGTCCCTTTGATCTCAAACTTTTAACTCCTTCCCACTTCTTTCCCACTTCTTACCACACTTCTGCATTATTTTGACTCCATTAAATAAAGGTTCTTCTTTTCTCTTTTCGCTTGCTCTCTTGGGAGAAGCTTTTCTTTGCTTTTCATAGTTCAGGATCTTCATTTTTCAAAAAATTCCAAATCCAAAGCCAAAGGATCTTTCCTTCCCTTATCTGCATCTTCTTTCTGTTTTTTAAGACTCAATCTTCCAAATTTCCTCCAGGAGTGATGCCATTTTAAACACTTTGAAACAACCACCCAATGACTTTAGTAAAAACAGAAAAAGAAAGAAAAAAGCAATGCCAAAATATTTTTTTTTAAATACACAAATGATCGCAGACTGTTTCATTCTTGTTTCTTTCCTTTACTTTCCATTTTTCTGTGGTTTACTGTATCTTTAATAAGATTTCAGTTACAATGTATCCTCAGGAGTCTTTTCCAAATTCCCTGTTCATCCTCTTTATTTTTCTAGGTGGTACTCCATTTATTCATTATTCCAAGTTCCACCCTTTGCCTCCACTCCTTCCCCTTTTTTTTAGGGCTTTAAAATGACCAAAGAAAAAATCTTTATTCTCCTTTTGAACACTTAAGATTTCAGCTTAAAGTTGCTTATTAGTGTCAAAATAGATTAATATACATTTTTTTCCATACCATTTGTAATTGTCAATATAAAGGTAAAAAAAGGGCTTTTTAACCTCCTTTTCTCTCTCCTTTGGCACTTAAAGATCTTCTTTCAGAAGTATCCTCTAAATACTTTTAGATTCAGGGTTGCCTTTGCTTAGAATGTTTTCTGTTGTTTAGCCCGGTCTGTCCTGCTTTCCTCTTTGTCTTCCTCCTGCACAATCTTATCCAGTCGGGTTCTTCTTTGAAGTTCCTGAAAGCGATTGCAATAGTGATCCTCATCTGTTTTGACCCTATTTTTTTCAGGGGAATCAAATATTGAGTTTTTTTATTCTAGCATATCACTGATTAGATGACAAATTAACATAAATTAGACTTTATTTTTCATATATTACTGGAACCATAGCCTTCTAGTACAAACTTACTTTTTAATGCTTATTCATATGTTCTGATTGGTTCAAGTACATTTGTTGTAAAGCAGCGAGAAGTGCAATAATTCAGATGACACACACTTGTATAGTCAAAAAATATATAGGCTCAATGAGATTTATAAATCTATTTGTGTTCAATTAAGTGCAACCACTTCATTAACATGATGAAAAATATTAATCTAGATTAAAGATACAACCCCATTTCGAGGAAGTGTAGTTTAATTCTTATCTCTCTACAGAATAGCTCATAAGGAATAACGGAATAGTGTTTTCTTTTATTCCCAAATAACTGAATATTAAGAAAAGGATTAAAGATAACAGTATCTTGAGTTGAGCTCAATAACTGTTATGTATATTCATGCATTTTCCAGAAACTTCCAGAAAGAGAGATGTTTTGCCATTGCCTTATTGTAGAATGGATCTTCAACTTCTCAGTCTAACCAATCATCTTGGAATTTCCAAGTTATTCCTATCCAAAAAATAATCTAAAACAACCCAGCTTAAAGTTAACCATCAACACTTAGATGCTGCCATTATAACTCAGGAATATTACCGTTAAAATAATTATATCAGTTTTTATTATTTCCTTAAAGTAAATCAGGGTTATCTAGGTGAACAAGTAGTTAAAGAAGGTATGATATCAAAACTCTGCTGCCTTTGTTTTTTGTGTAGCAAGCACATGATTACATTTTGCAACCAACCATCATGATTTTTTGTGCCCCATGGAATCTCCCAGAGGCAAACACTTTCATTTAAAACATTATCATCACATATTAGTTTATTATAAAACTTTAAACCATGAACTTTAATTGAATTTCTAAAAAACTCAAAATCTTAATTTTAAATTTTTCAACATTTTAATTTTTCAACATGAAATGACCTGAGAAACATTAATTAACTTATGCTTAAGATAGCTCATAGATCATGCTTAGCTTCTTAATCAATTAACATAGGAAAGAGCCTTAACAATATGTTGTCCAATATATCCATCTATACTCTTTATCTCAAAAGAACTCTATGTAATTCATATTGTTTTGATTCATTAACAGATGATACATTTGGCTATTTTGAAGTGACAGTGATTTTATGTGGTTAGATGGAGAAACTTCTGCTTAAATCTAGTTCACAAAAGCAGATGAGTTTAATGCTTTGAAAATGTTCATTTGTTTAAATGTTTTTAAAAATAATTTAGAATATATTTTAGTACAATTACAGTGTTTCTACAACAGTGATACTGTCTTATTACTTAGTTGATGCATAATGATGATACTTGCTAGAAATTTTCAATTACCGTATATCACTTAGTGAATCCAATCTATATTGGTTAAATGTCTACTAGAATTCTCTGGATCTACTTTTTTTTCATAGCCAAGGTTTTGCATAGAATATTCTACCCAGCATTAAATTATCTCCAATTCTTGTCTATATCTGTAGTATATTTCCTGGCACCTTAAACCACAATGTCCTAGAATGGTCCTTTGTTTGAGATGAGGCCACATTTGTCCTTTGAGTGGCATGTCAGTGGCCACAGATAAAAAAAAATTAATGAAGGCCAGAAAGCAATGAGTACATATTAACTTGATATTCTTTGGGTATTATTAGAATAACAAGAAGTCATTGGCTTGCGTTTAAGATTTCATGTACCAGTTACAAACAACAAAAACATTTTTCATTGACATGACAGCAATTATGCAGCTAAATGTTCCTAAATAAATACAAATTACCAGGAGGCTAGAAGACTTACACAATTTAAGCTGCAAACTATATTCTTACAAAAATACTAGTTAGAAAATTCAAGATTATATGGACTAAAGTAAAGGTTTCTGATTCAGAACATAGAGAATTCCAACCATCTTTTCATTTTTACTTATTCTGACGGAAGAGATGCTCACAATCTTTAGCAAGCAATTACAACTATTTCAGGTATTCATAATCACAAAGCCATAGCCTCTGAAATTCAATTCCTGTTTAATGATTGAACTGGATGCTATTTCTTAATCAGCCCAAGGTTATTATTTTGGGTAGAATTTTAATATGATTATCCTCAATATATGTTGTCAATATTATTTATGATTAAATTAAAAGTCTTAATAGCAAAAACCCAGTGACCATAGCAAACCTTGTTGTTAATAGTTACACAGTCTTGCTAGAATAATGGCCTATTATGTAGGTTCAACATGCCATGGAAAAATACCACCATTTGTAAGTTTTATCACAGAAAATTAATTAACAAACCAATAGCAGACTTTTATTGAACACTTTTTATGGAGTAGCATGTAACAGAAATGGCCATTGATATAATTTAACCTAAAATATTAGTCACATCTTCAATTCTATTTTCATATACCTTAGGGTAACATATAAAAACATTTCTATACTTCTATAAGAAGTAATTTACAATTTATTGTTTTCTATAAAATTTCTATATAAAAGATAGTAGCTTGTCATTTAAAATTACATTGTGTCTTTTAAACTAGGATATTTTAATGCAGAAAATTAAAAAGGTATGGTAAAAATATAAAAATACCACCTTTCTGTTGTCTTTAAAGGAATCCAAAAAAGGCTTCACTAAATATTTTAATAGATATTCAAGATATCTATGTTAGATAAATTCAAATACAAAGGAGAAATACATAAAAGAATTGTGAATTGTAATATTTAGTAATAGTAATATCTGATAGTAATATTTGATGTAAATATTTATGCTTAAGTATTGTACAATCAGAGTTTGTAAATGGATCTAATATAACAGATGGAAAATATTTTTTTCAAACATGCTATTTAATTATTGTTAGCTTTTGCTTTGTTTTAAACTATGATATTCTAAAGTAATTTAATTTAGACTTGGAAGCAAAGTATTTTTGGCCTGTGCTATATTTTTTAAATACAAAGTGAAAAGCTGAAAATGAGTAGCTAAGGGTGTTAATATATGCATAACATTTCAGTGCTATTTTTTATGCTGTATTTTACAACTGAATACATAATTGTATCAAAATGTATGTGGGAGTTTATTTAGTAAAAAAACACAATTGGTTATTATGTGTTTCTTCTCTGCAGTTCAAAAATATTTGAATATATATATATGCACAAAATATATATGCACAAAAAGCTGATGCAAAATATATTACTTTAAATTAAAATATACTGAATATATCATGGTTTATTCCCCAGATGAGGAATAAACCATATGTAGGCAAAACAATTTGTCTTTGAAAAGTACTTACTAAACAGCACTTTATTCTTCAATCAATGCAAAATATAATTCTAGTGGTAAAATGTTTTTTAAAAATACAGGTAAATTCTTCAGAACATTTCCATAAATTAAGAAAAAATGCATGTCCTTCCAACCTTGTAATGTCATTTTTTGGTCCTAGAAGGATAGACAGTATCTGTTTAAACTATCATTCACTTAGTTTTAAAATCATTGATATATAAATCAAAAAGAAACAGCTTCTATAGAAAACAGTGAGACTTCCAGAACAAAATTAATATATGAAATAATGTCTATCCAAAAGGGAACTACTATTTTATATGAGCATATTATGTAAACAAATGTTGCATATTGAGCACCTCATCTCAGATAATTAACTACACACAATTTCTTGTTCACAATCCCCCCCAAAAGATTTGATGATTTTTTAAATGTTAAATTCATCATAACATTAAATCTACAGAAATATGAGATATAGAAACCAAAGCATTCTTCAAAAATGATTATGAACTAGATATTCAAATTGCTTATTCCAGGTCCTTTTATATTTTGAATATCTAACTTATTGTATTCTAATCAGTGATTATCCATCAGCTTATTAAATGAAACAAGTTAAATCTTATAAACTAAGACAGATATTTTGCACAGGATCTGATGCTTTTATCAAATTAATGAATGTTGCACTATTTCTATATGCATGCTTCATCACACTGCATAAGCGTTTTATTTCCAGCAATATAATGTTGCCTTTGTCATTTCTCTCACTTCACTGTCCACCAGCTCTATGGATGTATCTTACTTAGAACATAATCCTGACAACTGATTGTAGACATACATATTATGTCTACATACATATTAAAGACAAGGAGATTTCCCTCAAATAGGGAGCAGTAAGTTTTTGAAAACAATTATTATTGCATGGGTTCTATACAATTAGTATAGAATACAATTAGTTCAATATACAACTATAACAAGTTATTGTGTTTTTCTCAGCCTCTTGCATGACTTTGGAAAATTCAATTTGATAATAAAAAGATGCCAGGTGAATATATTTTCAATAATCATTGATGATAGGTGAATTCAAGGCCTCGGGCCTCAAAAATCTGAATTATCTTGTTGCAGATGTGTTCCCAGTTGTCAGTAACCAAGCTGGGACTTTTGCTCTACTGTCATTTAAACATTTAAGTTCTTAGATATACAGTAACTTTGACTTTACCTTGCTTTAAGCTTTAAAGCTAATATTATTTTTATTACTTTATTTTATAAAACTTATTCTTTTACTGTTATTTCATTGTATTTTATGATACATTGTGTGTTATGACTTTTGTTTAAATATAATAGTAATTGTACTATTTATTACTTGCGTAACAATCTTCTTTACGCTATTGCCCTAGCAAAAGAAGCTCCCTTGTTTTTTCCCCCACCAGTATATAAAAGACTGTATGTCACTGAACTGAACTTTTAAGAGAAGTTCACACTTAAAACAGTCCTTTGTGTAACATAAAAAACACAGAGACTTGTTGCCTTTTATTTTTTGAGGATTCAGATTTAGATTTGTGTGTGTCTGCTATATGCTGCAAGTGAATCGTGTAAACAGTTGGAAGGTTACCAAAAGAGGACAACTCCACAATTGGAAAGTTCTTAGTTTCCTGGAACATGTGGCGGCCATATCTACTTTCTAGTTAAAGATTTCTAAGTGTATGTTTGACAAAAAAAAAAGGAGCTTAGCTTTGTGTTTTGGGCTCACTGAATAGAAGCAGGGAAAGTGAAGATATTGATGAAAAGAAGACACAGGTAAAAAAAGACAGATGAAAATAGCAATAGTGTTTAGACTTTTTTACCACTCCATAATGCTTTATAGCACTCTCTGAGCAGTTTACAAATGTCAGTATATTGTTCCTGACAATCTGGGTCCTCATTTTACAGACTCAGAAGGATAATAATGTTGAGTCAACCTTGAGCCAGTCAAGATTAAATTATGTCTGCAATAGTGCATTCTAACCACTGCACCACCATAGCTCAGTGAAAGAAGGAAATGTGATGAAGAACTGAATAATAACAGCAGCATCTGGAAAGAAGGATCTTTCAGCAAATCACTGGATGAAGGGATTCAGCAGCTTTGAGAAACAGGCCACATTGGAAAGATGCCCTGGAGCCATAATAGAGTAGAGAAGTGATACAGGTGCCAAATTCCTCAAGAAGCCACCCTCCCCCTCACATTTCCTCACAGCTAATACAGCAGGATGGTAGGATAGCAAAAGTAAAGCTAAGGTGTCTAAAGAAGGATTTAATATAATTGCATAATTGCATAGGTAAGAAATTAAAAGGCATTCAAACAGTTAAAGAACTTCAAGGAAATTAAATCTAAGAAAGATATTGTTTTGTTAAGACTAAAATTAAGAAGCTGCACACATAGGTTATGTTAAGAACACTGGAAGTGTTTTCTCATAGAAACACAAGTGGCTGTAAAGTGCTTTGGATTACGTTGCTAAAGGTGCTTCAGGAATTTATGAACATATGTATGAACACAATTGCCCGCAACTCTTAAGCCGGACAAGCAGCTACAAAGGCAACACTTTGTGTGATCATATCTGAATCACTAAAACAAAATATATCTGGGGAAGGGGGGGATAGACAGGTTTGAAATATTTTGCACTATTGTTTTTTCTAGTTTCTGGAAAAAATGAACAGCTTGCCTCTTTCAACCACTGGGGAGCGATAGTTGTGTCAAATTGTTTACAGATTCTAACATAAACATAATATATTTGAGATTTTTTTGTGTGCATTTAGAATATATAATATTAAAGGCTTGATAGTGGGAAATTCTTAGAACTCACATTCTAAAATTGCAAATTAATTTTAACATTGACTTTTAATCCTGATTTTGTTATTAACAATAACAACCCTTGCACAGTGCACTTCTAAAGGTATTAATGAGTGAAGTTAATGGTCTGAAGCAAAACCAGCCATTCATGAATCCCCTAGAAATGTCATATGTTTTGGTCATTATTGCTTCATTACAACATAAAACTAATCAGTAGCAATTACAGAATGTTGGAAATGTTCATTCAATATGAACCATTTCAAGCTGGTAATCGCCATAGTATCCTTATCTAGGAATGAGTGGAACATAAGTAATTTCTGAACTCCCACATCAAGTACATTAATTAGTTGCTACTGAAACTGTATGTCCTTATGTAATATGTGATAATGGCTAGCCAAATGCAATCCAGCTGTTAAAATATAAAGTATGCTGAGTTCCTGTTGTTATAAAATGACATGTATTGTAATAAAAACTTCCATATTCTTTTCAGTAATACAGACACTATATAGCACTAAAGCCTTTCCTAGGCATTTTAGATGTACATATATTCTTCATGCATACAGATAGTGAATATTTTTCACTTCTTAAAAAAAAAAAACTTATCAGAATCAAAATAAAATGCAGTAAAATAATCAGTCTGTCAGATTTCCATACAAAACACATTTACCAAATACCACAATCAAATAAAATGTTCCAAAATATGAAGGGAAATGCCATCTATGAGCTATGAACCAATACTGAGTTTGATCTGCAGCTGGAAATGTAGCAAAAAATAAAACATACCAGTGATCAAAACTATGATTGTGAACTACTTCATTAAAACAGCTTACTGTTTTGTATGAATATTCAGATAACAGATAATCAGAGTTGGAAGGGACCTTGTAGTTCATCTAGTCCAACCCTCCATCCAAGCAAGAGACCCTATACCATTTCTGACAAATGGCAGTCCAATCTCTTCTTGAAAGTCTCCAGTGATGGCACTCCCACAACTTCCAAGGGCAAGGTGTTACATATTCAATAGAATATTCAACTGACAAATAATTCCCTGAGTTCAAAACCATATGTGAATTCTACATGTTATACACACATCCATTTTATGTAATATACACTACAATTCTCTCATGAGAACCCCACAGAAATGGTAGCATTTCATAGAAGGAGCACTTACTAAACTTTGACAATAGTTGTGAAGCAGAGATGGTGATTTATCCTGAAAATTATCTTTCGGCTGCATTTTCCGAAGTCATTTCTAAAAATAGCACAATTATTTGAGAAACATCACTTCCAGCAATAAAATCCCTGGAGTCATACTTTGTGTATAAATTTCAATTCAGAATTTGATTTATTGTGCCCTTATTTTATTTTGCCCGCACAAAGGAAATTCTAGGGAGTCTGTTATTTCTCCTAATGGAAATAAGTGTGTCAAAGTTAGCAGCAGTAAAAATTTACTGCATGTGATTCTCTATACTTACCATACATTTTCAAAGTCCCTTGGAGGCCAGTAGACAGTTGCAGTGACTGTCAAAACCAACAGCTCTTCTTTGTTTGTCTACAGAATGCTGATGTGTTCATAGATTCTGTGAACAAACAACTTATTTTGTGAACAGCTGAAGCAAGCTGTGTCAACAAGCCAGAATATGAATTATTACATTCTGCTGCATCAATTAAAGAGGGGAGTGCATGATTGGAATATGATGTCAGGAAAGAAGTAATAGTAGTTCTTCACTGGTACTATTTTGATAGAAAACATCTGCTTCCTTTAAAAAAAAAATTGAAATAGATACTTGGAAATATCTCCCAGTGGGATTACACTGAACCAGGTCTCTGTTGCACTTCTGCAGTACCTGAAACTGTGAATAAATCATTTTATAAAATCTTGGTTTATTGGTTTCACACACTTTGCAAAAATAAAGAATGTGCTTTGCCATAGAATATTCACTGACTACAAAGCCAATATGTTTTGTAAAGCACTGTATTAAACCTATTTAAAATAACCTTAGAAACTCAACTCAAATCATGAGTTTTTAGTACAGCAATAATAAATGATTATAATGAGGAATTTATAAAGTTAATTCAATACATTCAAAATAAATCATGCATGCTTTGCTCTGCTACCTATGATTTAGACACATGTCTCTACTGACTGCTTTTGATTATTAAAGGCCGTGTCACACTGCACCAACGGATGCAAAGAGAAAGTAAAACGGACAAAAAAGCTTTCCATCCGTTCGAAAAACGCAATGTTACTCACTGCCTCGTTTGGCTTCCTCTCTATCCGTCCAGCATCGTTTATTTGACGTTTCAGCCACTCAAAAAGTTTTTGCTGCCCAAAACGTTTGCGCAGAAATGTATTCCAATTCGTCCGTCTGCATCGCCTACGCATCCGTTACGCATCTGTTACGCATCTGCTATAATCCGCCTAGGCGTGCGCTGCCATCGAGCAACTCGTATCCGCCCGAACAGGGAGGAAGCGAAACGGATGCGAACGGATCAGAACGGATGCCTAGTGATGCAACACGGAAACAAGTATTTAAAACGAAAAAAACGTTCGCAGAGGGGACCTATCTCGGATATTAAGGATGTCTACAGGATGCCTAGAGGATGCCTAGAGGATGCCTAGAGGATGCAAAGGGACACGTATACTGCCTATAAAAAGGGGAGCACTCGCCTACATCTCACTTGCAGACCAGCAGCCAGGTGTGCAACCTCTGCAGCCTTCATCTGACTCTTTCTCTTCCACAGCATCCAGTCATGTCCACCGTGGATTGCGACAAAATCCTTTCTGCAGCCAACATCCTTCTGCAACACTGCGAACCATCACAGTCTCTGTGAGCAGTACTACGGGAAGAAAAGGAGCCACCCAAAAAAAAGTCTGGCTCCAAGATGGTTCGCCAGAAGAGCACAGTACGTACTTTATGACAAGCTGATGGTGGAGCTTCAGAGCGAAGACCCTCGGGCGTTCCAGAACTTCATGAATATGCTTCCAGCCATGTTTGATGAACTTGTGCAGTGCCTGACACCCAGGTTGACAACGACAAACACCAACTTCCCGACCAGCCTGGAACCTGGTCAAGGTGACACTCACTCTCACACCTGGCCTCAGGGACACCTACAGGAGCATGCAGCACGGCTGGAGGTGCCGCCCAGCACCATCAACTTTGTTGTCAGAGAAGGGGTGCAGCGATCATAGGAGAATACAAGGAGGGCTCCTCCAGTACCCCTCCACTGAAGAAGGATGGAAGAATGGGAAGCACGTGGCTGCAAAGCTCCAACCAACTCAGGCTCCACTTATGTCAACTCCAAGGCTTCTTCAGCATCATCCTCTTCGCCATGGTCGATGCTGACTACAGATTCATGTACACGATGCTTAGCAACGGCTCATCTTCAGATGCCCAGGTATACAATGCCAGTCACCTCAAGAGGGGCTTGAAAGCAACCTCATGGTGGGCTTCCCAGATCCAGACCGCTGCCCAACGACACCCAAGATGTGCCCGTACCTTCTCGTGGGGATAACGCCTTCTCCTAACAACTACTCATGAAGCCCTACACTCCAAATACCTCACCCGTGAAAGAGAGGATCTTTAACTAGCCTGTCAGGCGCAAGGGGTGGTGGAGAACGCCTTTGGCATCCTGGCCAACAGTTTCCAGGTACTTTATAGCCAACATGCAGCATGCGCCAGAGACCATGAGGAGGATCGTGGAAGCTTGCTGCATCCTGCACAATCTCATGCGCACCCGCTACCCGGTCTTGCAGAACAGGCTTGTGGACCTCCAGCAAGGCAATGGGACATGAGCCGGGGAATGGAGGCAAGGGCGAAACCTTGTAGACACTGAGGGTGTGCAAGGCGACACAGAGCCTCACATGAGGCGAAGAAGCAGCGCAACTCTCTGAAACACTGGTGCAACTCCCCAGCTGGAGCAGTGGAGTGCAAGACAGGATGGTAGATGCTTAAAGGATGCTTCCTTCAGCCTGTCTATTCACACGGACGAGATTGGGCCATGTATGTTGGTTGCCTACAATGAACAGGGCGTTTATAAAGAGTTGTGTTTTGTGTTCAAATGTGTGGATTTAATGCTTACATTGTTATTGATAATGAAGGGCCATAGGGGTGGCAATTGGAGGGTGACCATCCAGTCCCACTAGGCTTGCACTGGAGTTTACTATCCATCCCACAGGTATCCCTTCCCATCCCACATATCTTAACCATCCACAGGTATCCTTCCCATCCCACAGGTATCCCTTCTATCCACAGCTATCCTAACCTATCCACAAGCATGCAAAGGCTAAACCATTTCTAAAAAGTTTCCACCAGACTTATAGAAAAAAATAAATGAAGCAAGTGTGTGAAACAAAGATAAACTTTATTAAATAACAAACTGTAAAACGCAAAATGACCCAAGTCAAGTGTCCAAATAAAGTCCACAAATATCCAGGCAGCCAGTCTCTGGCACTCCTCTTGGTCACTCGGAGGTGTGTGCCAGTCTAAGGTGTTATGTTAGGGTGCAGGTGCTGTGGAGGGGGGTGCTGCTTGCAGTGCTGCGTCTGAGGTGTTGCTGGAGTGCCTGCCCCGGAGAGAGACAACAGGGACGTGTGTTGAGGAAGGTCTCAGAGAGCTGGCGTCAGCCCGCGTTGCTGAGAGGGTCCTTCATTCCATGCCATGGGGTGTCAGCCCCAGTACTGAGGACAGATGTACTGAGGCCGGGCTTGGCTGTGGGACGGAGAAGGAGTAGTGTAGTGGGCGCTGCCTGGTCTGCAGTGGGGGTGAGGACTGGCGTGGGTGCATCAATTTTGCGTGGCTGGCATCGCTGTCGTGGTGTCGCCCGATGCTGTGCCTGCATGTGAAGGGCTGCTGTCTGTGCTGCTGGACCTCGCGGGTATCTGTAGCCCTGGTAAGTGAGGGGCTGGGGAAGCCTGGTATGGGAGGGACATCACCTGGGGTGGAGGAGCAGACCTGGACTGGGTGGGAGCAGGTCATCTGATCTGGAGGGTTTGTAAGCAAGCGTGATTATCCTCTCCTTCACCACCTGGTACTGGGATCCGCCATCTCCTTGAGGGTCTGGTTGACGTAATGGGAAGGGCTTGTGGTTGGAGGAGGAGGATTCGATGGGACCAGCTGAGAGAGGAACCTATGCTGGTGCGGATGGTGTCCCTTGATCTCACCAGGACATTTGGCTGTGCCCTCCTGCGTCTGGCTCTCTGCCTTACTGTGGAGGCGGAGGTGTGGGTGGATGCGGCTTCGGCAGTGGTGGATCAATGCTCCTCTCTCTCCACTGCACCAGGGGAGTCCTCATCGCTCTCCACCACACTTCCACACTGCCCGGGGGTTTCTCGCCGTGGCACGCTCCACAGAAACCTGGCTGGAGACAGGAACTGACTCTCGGCTGCAAGAGGACTGGGTCGCAGCAGGCTGTCGGAGAAGAGGGTAGACAGATGGGCTCCTGGTGCTCTCAGTGGTGGACCTCACCCTCCAGGAAGCTGCACTTGCATTACATAGTTCTCTCTGTCCGTCAGCTTAACCGCGGCCTGGCCAGATTTTTGAGGTGCAGCTTCCATACCGGTGTGCATGTTGCTTCCACCAGCGAGAGCACATGAGTGTGTAGTCCCAGACTCTGCCCCTCTCTCTCAAGCGCCTGCTTCCGCTTGGTGTCCCTGTACAGCCGGTGTCCTTCCACCACAGAATCGTTGTTCTGCCTCAGCCAATCCAGCACCTCATCCTCATGTTCCTCTTCGATGCAGTATTGCCTCCTCTCCCGTCCGGCAACGCCTTCTTCCTCCTTTGCCAGGACCAAGATGGTCCCTTCATAGAGGCTCCCGGTAGGGGGTGGGGCTGCTCCTCACACCCAACAGCAGCAGCAGCAGCATCACCAGCAGGATCATAATCAGCATCAGCAGGATCACAATCAGAAGCAGCACAGGATCATCATCATCAGAGCAGCAGCAGCAGCAAGAACCAGGACAGCAGCAAGCAGAGTAAGCAGCAGCAGCAGGGTGCAGCTAAGGACCAGGAGCATGAGCAGCGCAAGCAGCACGAGCAGGACCAGGAGCACGAGCCAGGACCAGGACGAGAGCGAAGCGAGCAGGACCAGCAGGACCAGGAGCAGCTTCAGCAGAGTACGCAGCAGGAAGCACACTGCCAGGAGCAGCTAGAGCAGAAGCTCAGCAATTGAATAGCGAGCCCAAGCAGCAGAAGCACAGAAGAAGATGATTCAGGGCCAGGGGGCGGAGGGTGGCCTGTCCCTCTTGCCAGGGATGGCGGCAGGTTCTGAGCTTGCGCTTCTCTCCCATGGTTGTGGGGTTGCTGGCTAGCAGGAAGGCTTGCAGGAAGGCTGCAGGCACCAGCTGGCGAGGAAGCCTGGCAGGAAGACCTGGCAGGAAGCTCTGGCAGAAGCCTTTAGGAAGCTGGAGAAGGCTGGCAGGAAGGCAGGCCCACAGGCTGGCAGACAGACTGGCTGCAGGGAGGCTTGAAGGCAGGCTGCAGCAAGGCTGGAAGGGAGGCTGCCAGGAGCTGGCAGTGAGGCTTGCCAGCAAGGCTGGCAGGGAGGCTGCCCAGGAGGCTGGGAGGCAGGCTGGGAGGCAGGCTGGAAGGTGGCTGCCCGGAGCTGGGAGGCAGGCTGGCAGGGAGGCTGGCCAGCAGGCTGGCAGAAAGCTTGAAGGCAGACATGCAGGCAAGGACTTGAGTGTTATGAAGCAGCAGGTCTTTTACTTCCAAGTGCTGCCACGTGCGAGCTGCTTCCCTTTATATCCAGGTGCGTTTGCCAATCATACCCCCCGCTTCTCAATTAACTCCAGGCATCCGTTCTGCTTCCGCTGTGCATCCTCTAGGCTTCCGCTCTGCATCCGCTTTATCCGCTGTGTATCCGTTATAATAATATTATTATTATTATTATTAAAAACCTATTCTAAAACTTATTTAAAACATATATCAAGTTAGATAGTTTAAAAATGCCACTTGATGGCATTTTTTTTTATGGCACATAGAACTAAATCACAAATGTGCTGTTTGATTCCAGACAATTATTGCCTTGGAAGAGAAACTGAGAAAGTCTCAGTTTAACACACCTATAACGTCTCCCTGATGGTAAAAATTCAGTATTTTTCTCAATGCTATCTCTCTTCACAGAACTTTCTAGCCTCTTGATTATTCTTGCTAATAGTGTTTCATTTTTTTCTTAATGTTTCTTAAACTCTGGTACATTACAGTAGATCTTGTATTCCAGGTGAACATAGTATCTTAGATCAAATGGAAATAAAATGTCTGCTTTTGCATTTGCCTTTTTTAAAATTAGCCACTTCAGAAACTTATTTCATATTTAATCAACTGTTCTTCCATTTTTGAGTGCTACAGAAGAACATCCAGGTTGAAAATGAGATGCAGGGGATGTGTGCCCTCCCCCCCACCGTTCCCTGTTTTGGCTGCCAGAGGCACCACAGGCTGGTCTTTTGCTATTTCTAGGCCAGTCCTGCTAGCCAGATTTAAGAATCCAGATTTGTTGGGTGATAGGCCAGATTCAGCCTGTGGGCCTTGAGTTTGACACCCCTGTTCTACATAAAGAATAAGATAATTCCCCAGTTGTCTATAATTTCTTTATAAACCTTTCTTCAATACATTATACAGTATACCATCAACCATTAATGGATACAAAATGTGCTAATTCAAAATTTAATGTAAAACTTCCACTGTTGTAAAGCACCACAGAATGCAGCAGCAGTGGTGCGTTGGAGAAGCAGAGCAAAGCCAGAGGTTGGTAATTTTCACTGCAAAAAGCCTCCAGACACTGCATGTTTTTTTCGATGCAGCTGGAAAAAAAGACATAGCATCTGACCAACCTCTGGCTTTGCTTGCTCCACTTCTCCAATGCGCCACTGTGGCTGTCAACGATTGTCGTGCATGCATGCAAGGTCGTAATAAGGACTGACTGGGCAGGGAATGGAGGAGCAGGCAGAGAGGAGCAGGGACAGCCAGGTGCCCATTTTATCAGTTTTCCGAACTACCAGAACAGTAATGAACTGGTAGAATCCCACCCCTGAATATCTCCCTGCGAGAGGCCCACCTACAGCATTCCTGTGCTGCCCTCCATGCCTCTTAGTGCCCCCCTTACACCCCACTTGCCTCTTAGTGCTCCCTAAGTCATCCCACCCACCCTCAGGTGGTGGTACCACCCACTTTGGGAACCACTGGTTTAAATTATCACTTTTCAATACACTGGTATAGAAACATAAACTCAGAAATACAATGCATTTGGGAACTTTCAAACAGACAGCATATGTAACAATGACTAGAACATCATTCCTATCTCTCTTATTTTATTCAATATCTTTGTCTCACTTCTTAAAAATGTCAATTCAAATACATTGATTTATCTAATTTATTTTCCTCAACAAGATAAACTTTATTATTAAAATTCATTAGAGAGGTAGGTGGTATTTAACACTGCATGCCTTTTTTAACTTAAGGTGTGCATTTTAATTAAATTTCTATATCAGCCATTTTGAAAATGTTTTGAATTTAACATGTTTCTAGCTTAAAATGCCCTATTTAAATCCATGACAGTTATTTTAATCTTGAATCAGGCTGAGACTTCTAAACTCCAAATTGCCCCCAAGCCTCCAGGATATCATAACAAGCAGACTATCAGCATAGTTTTCTAGTTTTGAATACCTTCCAAGCATTGGGAGTGAATTTGATATTCCTTTTTTTAGATGTTCCTAGTTGTTTTTTTTAAATAAGGATCAACTTAGAAGTCAGATGTGAGTCTATTGCAATTAAGTTGCTTGACAATTTTCCATGCAACATTAATGTAACCTGTACTATACTCTTTTCAGTTGGTTCAGTGACAGATATATCTTGCACTCATGCAAGACTACAACTAAACACAAAGTCAATAACCCTCTTCTGTTATTGTTCCCATAAACTGTGATTCATGAATTACTACCTTTAAAATGCATCTAAGCGGATTTTTAGCTAGTTCACTTGTATAGCTGTCTAGAAATCATCATCATAGCTTGTGAGAATGGATTTCTCAAGTTAAGCCTTGGTGTTCACTAAAATAAAATTACACACATGCACACACAAGGTGTCATTGAATATATAATTTGTACACTGAAATATTAATTATGTGAAACTATTAAAATGATCCAGCAGGGGGAGCAGAAGGGTAATACTTTGCCCAACCTTTCCTATTAGTAACAATTCAAGATTATACAATTTAAAATAAATATTTATGTTTCTTAATCTCCACAGCATTCATTTTAATGCATCTACCTCTTGCATATATTAATTTACTTAGAAAGATGTTATATCTGCAATTTTTCAGTTCTGTTGCAATTTTACCCATGATTGATACAAGAAAGTGAGTGGGTGTTATTTTTTCAGATAGTAATAAAATGAACAGGTTGTATAATACATTCTTCCAATAAAATAAAATGAAATGGAAATGAAAAAAATGAAAATAACTGGTGCATGAATGACTTCTGATAATTACCCAACAGATACAATAAGGAAATAAAAAACAAGAGTGGCTTTGGTACTGATAATTAAATGCTATTTATCTCAGCTAATAACATAAAACCAGGCTAATAGTTTTCCTAATACAGCATTCTACCTTCTATTAGCTATCATGCTAAAAGATGTAACTAGACCTTTTCAGTCTGCTTGAGATCGTAGCTGTTTTCTTCCATTGGTCTGTCCAATGTATGTGTCCGGGCATGATGCACAGGCATATATGAAATCCCCTATGCATCATGCCCGGCCACATACATTGGACAGACCAATAGAAGAATAAGTACCACTTGGATGAACACAAAAATGCAGTAAAAAAGCTGGAACACACTTCCTCACTAATCCAACACATCAAGACCACAGGTCATAGCATCAACTTCAATGGCACCAAAACCCTAGCCACTATAGAAAACCCCAGCCACAGAATTACCAGAGAAGCCATAGAGATTGAGAAAAGACCTGAAAGCATGAATAGAAAAGATGATTCCACCAGACTGTCAATTATATGGAAGCCTGCACTCAGAAACAAAAAAATCTCCAATCAAACATCAATCAAAAAAGAAGAACCAACTTCCCTGATCCAACACCTCAAAGCCACAGGACATGGGATTGACTTTAAAAATACCAGAACTATCACCAAAACCGAACACTTCAACAACAGAATAATCAGAGAAGCCATAGAGNAACAGTACACACCTCCAGCCAATCGGAACACAGCCAACCCCCCAACCAATCAGAACACAGCCAAGCCCCCACCCAGTCAAGTCGCACCCCCACTGGCAGTTAAAAGGAAGAAACAGCTGCAAGCTCACATTACTCTGAGAAGCACAAAGCCGAAGACACAAGCCTGAGGATGACGATTGAGATTTCATCAAAATGTTGCCAAAATACTTCCAATTTTACGCGGGAGAAAACCTGAATAACCAAAGATCCATATACACAAAGTGGAAGAAAATATAAGTATTTTGTAATATTTATGAAAAACTCTCTATACATATTCATGAAGTACCTCCAATTATTCCACTGCTATTCTAATGAAAAACCCCAAATGAACAGAATACTTGTGGTTTGATGTAGTCATAACAGTAATTATAGAGAAGACTAAGTGGAATGTAAGCTTACACAGAATTATATTATATGAATGGTTTATGAATATATTTCTTCCTATTGTTCTAATTCTCAAAGTAGTTAATAATAATATAAACAGTATAAAAATAATATAAAATAATTTGAAGTTAAAAATTAGAGGAATGAAGAGAACAAAAACCTAATCAAGTCTATATATAAAATGGGAAGTCCTGGATGAACATGTACATATTTAGCCAGTACTGGGGAAAAATGGAATTGTAAACATTCTAGGAATATGTGGATGGTGCACATCCCAGAATGAAGATCTTATCATTGAGAAAAATAGTCTATTAATAACAATAAGAGCAGAGTCTTTGATTATTGATTATTAATACATTGTTTGGGATGTAAGAGCTCAAACTCATAGACAGAAGCCAATAGACAATTATGTCAATATTTCCCACAGCATACCAATCATCCATTAATTGAAAAAGTAGGAATAACATTTTTGAAACATTTTAGATATTAAATACAGCAATTTTGCATAGCAGTGGTAAATCAGTTGTTGTAAGTGATGCTTTATTCTTGTATGCATACATATTTTTAATAATCATTTTTAATCCTGACAATCATGAGCTTTTTGCCCAATATAACTGGAGGCATTTGGCTGAGTACTGCTGAGTACACAGTACAATCCCCATATAGAAACTTTGTAGGTCACCCAGGGGTGGGATTCAAATTTCTTAACAACTGGTTCTGTGGGTGTGGCCTAATTTGTGGGTGTGGCTTGGTGGTCATGTGCTGGGTAGATGTGGCTTGCTGACTGGGCATGACTTGGTGGTCATGTGACTGGCTGGGCATGGCTTGTATGTAAATATTATAAAATTTATGTAAATATTGAATTTTTTATTAAAAAAGAGCAACTTCTACCCAAAATCAGTCATAGCAGGCAGCAGAATCACAGATTCACTTAGAGATCACAGTTGCTCACAGAATCATAGATTCACTTAGAGATCTATGATTCTACAATCTGCGACTTGAGTCTGCACTGAAAAATAGAAGCTTCAGTCCTAATGAAGGTTCAGTTCTGCTTTTAGATTAGCTAGAAAACAAGAAATCCAACGATTTCCTGTTTTCTAGTTAATCTTAATCTCCTGGCACAGCAGAAACAGCTGATGGTCAGTGGGGAAAAAAAAGGAAAAATTGCCACTTTACCAAATGCAGGAAAGTTTGATGGTCAGGTAAGGAGTGAGTGGGCGGGGAGGGAGGGGCGAGCCAGCCAGTGGCATGATTTGCCAGTTCTCTGAACTGGTTAGAATCATAACTAACGGTTTGATAAAACTCGGACCAACTGGGTAGAATCCTACCCCTGAGTTCACCCAGTAGCTAAATGAGAAAATAATCTGTAATCTAGGTTCAATGGTTTAGGTCTTTATACAGCTTCTTAGCTACTGTAATTGCCAGTTGATCCATATGCTTCAGCAAATTACAATTACTACAAAACCAATTGCTCCATTCAACAACCTAGCCTGCCATGTTGTTGAAATACTGCTTATGAATCAAGCACAAATCAGATTCACACTGAATGCATTGAAAGTAATTTTATCATAAAAAAGCCTTTGGCAGATTGACAAGTAACAATTTCTCTCTCTCCCTCTCCTTCCCTCCCTCTCTCTTTCTCTCTCTCTCTCTCTCTCTCACCCCCCCTCCATTTCTTCCCCCAGACATACATACATAAATTCATGCCTAACTGAATCTAGCTAAAATCTAACTTGGGAAAAAAAAATACTAAATCTCAATATTGTTGCATTGTTGCAAAGAAAACAACGAAAAGTGTTTTTTTTCCCCAGAATTTGTCTATTTTTGTATTTTTTCTACTTTATTTGTAGCATTAACAGTATTTCTCATTTTTTGTTATAAAATAAAATGCTAGCATTTTACAGAAAAAGCACATTGCTTTTCAATAGATGTGTCTTTACATCATTTCATGTACCCTGATTGCATTTCGTGGTTTGACTTTATTTTACCTCACTTAATGATTTTTTTCACATCTCTCTTCTATACATGGTTAATCCCTGGCGTATATGAAAGCAGTAACAGTTTTTGAAGTTTGTATTACTACCATTCAGGAAAAAATAAGAAACATTCTAATATTTGTTTAGAAATCATGTAGTTTCTAGTAACCTAGGAAATTAGACTGACTTTAGGTTGCAATAAAAGCTAGCTATATTTATGCTGTTCTTCATTTCTATTATTTATTACAGGCCTTGACTGAGGATATTGATTTTGTGCCAACCTGTGTTCTTGTCACAATTTTGTCACACAAATAAGGTTTCTGAAATGTAATACCTATAATTTATGAAATATAGTCCTATGCCATTTCCAGATGACCTTTTCAGTGTTGTATATTTTGATGAGCTGCCTGTTTTCTGAGGAGTTTCTTGAGAGCTTAATTTTGTCTTCAGATTGCAATAGTTAAAGAAAATATGATCATGGAGTCTTTAAACAAATGTTATTTGCCAACTAATTTGAACTTTCAATATGAATCAGGTATATGGATCCCATACAGAATGACTTATGTGAACCTGATTAATGACAGCATTTCTGTTAAAAGAGGCAGGATAGTTGTTCTGAAACATAAATATGTAGTCAAACAGGAAATTGATATTTCCAAATACTTAAACATTAAATATAGCTATCTAGATATGATACATGAAGATATATAGGAAGATATATTAGAATTCCATTTGGAAAGACTTATATCCAAAATTAAGGCAGAATTCTGTTTGACAGTGGTAAGTCCAGCATTGCAGTTTTTTGGAGAGAAATGCTGAACAATTTAATTTTGAGATGAAAATACCTACATTTAACTACAATTTAATATTATGTATATACAATAATCATAGTTCCTATTTGTATCTACACAGGTTTACTCATATGAAATAGAAAGCTGTCATTCCGGGTATTGTAGATTTCATCAGAGATCAGAGATTTGCCTATGAATTTGTGACCTCAATGTCTCCCATAGCATTGGTTTAATAGCATAAGTTTCTTCTGAGCAAAAGCCTTCTAACTTTTAGCAAATCTCTAGCTTACAGACAACAGGCCTTTCTCTTATTGACTTCAGTATTCTGTTATCTTGTTCTTAGCAGACAGGACTTTTCCTATCAGTCCTGATTTCCAATTTTCCAGATGACCACATTTCTCCTTTATCTGTAATTTATGACCTCATATTCACAATTTTCCCCTGTGATAAATTTTCCCACATTGTCCATTCATGCTCTAAAATGCCTAGATTTGATGTGTTCTACCAATGTAGATATTATGACAATAATGCTAAAAGAATATTTGTGATTACATAAATTAGAATAAGCCAAGTAGCAACAAAAACACTATAGCATAGTATGAGTTAGCATAAGAATGTCATAATTATTTTCAGTTATTTTTAGTATATTTTTGAATATTTTCTAAAAAGAACTTTAATGTACCTGCTTTGATATTATCAAATGTTAATTTTTCTTTCATAACAACCATTAAATATTGTTAGGACAAACTCTTAAATAGCAAGCAAAATCTGTTATCAAGAAACACTTTTAGGTGTTTGTGCATTGGGATATTTAGTGGGAGTCAAATAATATTCCATTTAATATCAAAAGATTGGAAGTTTGAAGATTAAATTATTTTCTTCTAAATACAGGTTATTAGACTTGAGCATAAGAAATAATGCTGGTGAATATACTTGAATGATCATACAATAGACTGTCCCATTTTTAATAGCAAACCAATGTGAATTCTCCACACACAACATCATACATGGAGTCTTCTCCATAATTTGTTTTCTGAAAGCTACTATGTAGTAGTAGAGCCAGAGGTGGGCTGCTAAGGGTTTGAACCTGGGTCATCCTCGAGCTAAGATTCTGCATGCTTCAGTGAACTGCCAAATCCTGCCCCTGGTTGATCCTGCCCACTCTGTTCACTCCTCTCACCCCACCCACCCCTCCCAGGAGTCTCCACACAGCCTGTTTTGGATGTGAGGTAAATGCAGGGCCCACATGGAGGCTCAGGGAGGAGGGAAATGTTTGTGGCCTCAGAAGGGCCTCTGGAGGGCTCAAAAAAAAGCCTCCGGAGTCTGGGGAAGATGAAAAATGGGCCTCCCACCATGTGCAGAAGGCTGACTAGGCCATGCACACCATGGCCACATTTACACAGCAACTGGGCAGAGAATCCTTTGCTGAAATTTTTGAAGCCCATGCTGAGTAGAGCTTCTCTAAATAGGAAGGAAGGAAGGAAAGAAGGAAAGAAGGAAAGAAGGAAAGAAGGAAGACCTTTAATGATTCTATAAAAGTTGTACATTGGTACAACTCTACTGAACAGAAAATCTCACACTATTGAATAGAAGATTGGGCTTGTTATTTCCAGTCTGGTTCACTGTCCATCAATATCAGTCAGACTTTTATTATACAAACACACACACAAACATACACACACACACATAATATATTCTTTATGTTACAATCTTTACTTACTAATAAGTTCTGTTGATTACAGTAAGATTTACTTCTAGGTAAATAATGTATGTGATTACAAAATGTTGTCATTTTTTCTGTTCTTTAATTTAATATATCTGCAGTGGAACTAGTTTAAAGTGTTGTATTTTTTTTCTTCTGTTAATTTGGTATAATTGGAAAAAAACTTTTTTTAGAAAGGATGTGCACTGTACATACATACCTATGTATGTTAAGTTACTTGTTGTTTATCAGACTTGATCCACATTCATACATAAATAACTGCATTTTGCACTGTTGTCCATACAACTTTAATGAACCACATTTTAATGTTCAAGTGTGGCAGTTGTCTTGGGATAAAATTTAAGTTCTATCTCACAATCTGTCTATTCCATGTAATACAAGGTGTTTTATTTTTTCAACCAAGTGAACCTCTCTCTTTTCTTTCTCTTTTCCCTTGAATTTATTGGTTGACAGGAAGACTGATTTATCAACAAGTTACAACAAAGAGTTAGGGTTTTTCACATATCTTGATGCCATTAATATTTCAAAGTGCATTAGTCATCAGTAAAATATAAATATACAACAAAGTTTCAAAGCAATTATATTTCAGTATGAATTTTGACAGAGTGTTCTATTTTTAGTTAATTGTACCAACAAGAAATCCACAATTGAGCACAAAGTCAAATGCAAACAAAACACTAACTGCTCTTGAATATATAAAATGTATTTGGATTGATCAAATGGACCTCATTTCTGAGAAACAATTAGATATTTTTTTTGCTGCATTGGCTTATAGTGATTTCAAATAAAGCAGGAATAATATCTGGAGAGAAGTGCTAGAAGAAAATAGCTATTTCTGCAAAAAGAGAAAATAATAATAATAATAATAATAATAATAATAAAGTAACATCTCCCTTTCTTTTCCATAGCTTCATAATTTACTCCCAGTCCATAAAGTCCTTTGCTGCAATGATTGGGATGATGGATAGTTCTACTTCAACTGCAGCAAAAAAAGATACCACAATGTATCACTCTGTTGGAAAAACAATAGAACAAGCAAACCTGAGGGACAGCACAGCAGGCAGAAGATCAAGGGAATTCACTTGGTTAGAAAATGAAACAGTTGTACCACAGCGTTACAGGAAAGAGAATATGACCTATTTCTCTTATTATAGCCATTCTTATGACATTTTATAAGATTAGAAATCTAAAGTACAGTAAAACTATATTCCATTAAATCTTTCAACAGGCTTACTTAATAAAATCTTGAAGTATACATGTATGTCCATGAGAAATCATTGACAATAGTATAACATTTTATCGTTCAACTACATTATATTGCTGATGAAGAGAAGTTAAACTCAGAAGAGTAGGTTTTGTGATCTTACATTAAACACATATTTTTGTAAGTAAATACAGTTTAATTAAGTAAATCTTAACTAATATTTTCACTGAAAGTTCTTTGAAACCATTGAATGCTATCAACCAAACAATAGGAAATTTAAATCAATCATTTTTTTCTAATTCTTTGAATCATTGGTTTGTTAGAGAAATAACAAATTCTCAGTTTCTGAGAGTGCTTTTTGTCCTAAAACTGTAATTGCTGCTAATGTTTTAAGTGTAATATTCTACCTCAATACACAATATCATAGCAATACATGAAAAGTTGCTTTATGAGCTCCAGAATTTTAACAAATTTGGTCATGTATTGCACAAAGCTCAGATTTGTTTTAATCATGATTTATGGACCATTTCTACTAAGGTTGGGGAAAAAAGGTGGAGAAATTTAAGATACAATACCGCAAAATCTAAATTGGTGAAATGAGATGTTCCTTGTCATTCAAAGAATTATGGTGATATTACCCACATTTGGTGATGGTGGTACTATGGCATCCAAGATTGTTATTTCAAAATATGTTTTCTTTAATTAAAAAAACACAGGAAGGTGCTTTGATCTTATAACTTTAATTATCTTTCTGTCCATAAACTATTTGTGTTCTCAAATCATAACTTTTATTTCCATCCAGAGTGCCAGTAAATATATCTTCCTAACATAATTGAATTCAAGGTGAAATACGTATCTCTTATATTGAATAAATGAATTTTAAAAAAATTGTGATTTTTGAAAGTGTGATTTTTCTTTCAAATTAATTCAAACACAAGTCATTGAATAGCTTGGACCCTGCTTATTCACAGCAATCTGTAAGGGCAGTTTTTGCTAATGGGATGTTTAATTCCATTTAATCTGACATATGATAAAGTTTTCAATCAATATTATTTGGTATATATGATGAGTATTGAGATCATACAAGCATATGAAACATTATCCATATAGTAAATTTTATTATTTCCAAAGCTGTTAAAAATATGATACCTTTTTATTAATAGCTGTCATGCCTCTGGTGGAGACTGACTCTGAGGAAGAGGAGGAACAGCCAACAGGGAGTGGGAGTGCGGCTCCAGAGGTGATGGAGGAGGCTGGGGAAGGGAAGAGGCCGGCTGACCAATCAGAAGAGGATCCAGGCCCATCCCTTATCCATCCTAAGGCACGTAGAGAGGAGAGGATCAGGGAAAAGCGAGGTCTACTTAGGAGGAGATTACCATGATCCTCCTCGTGGCTTGCAGCTGGGAGCTATGTATATAAGTTTGTAACTGCGTAGTCAGAATTGCTGGTTTAGTGTTTAGTGTTTCCTTTGAAAGAGGTTTATCTTTGTTGGTGTTCCATGACTCTTCCCATGGACTCTTCCGTTATCTTCCTGGAATGTATGATAAATTGTTTTGGCTTGCTTCAGAATTCTCATCAATGTGGTTTCTTTTGGTTTCTTTTTGCCTCATTACTTACTTTTGTGACTTTAAACTGTGCCTAGTAAAACAGTGAAGTTAAGTTTGAAGGCATTACCAGACTTTAATGTATGTGTTGGGTTTTGGGTTATTTTGAGAGACTACGGGTCATCATAGTAGCTTTGTCATTTTAGGAACAGAGAAACTGAATAGATGTGGAATTGTTCCATATATCATCTGTACTTTACATTTTGTACATTTTTTATTCTGGAATTGTAGCATGTTATTCATTTTACTTTGTGTATATAGGAAAGAGGACCTAACCAATTCACTGAATGGGATAACAAGAGACTAAATAAAAGTTGGGCAGTACAATTCAACAGAGCAAGAGCAAGAGACAATTTTTTAAAAAATAACATGGGTGTATTAAGTGGCTGTGTTTTCAGCCGCCTGGGTTGAAAAGACCATTTCCAGAATAGTTGCTGATTGCAAGAGCTGTATCCTGACAACTGCTGATTTTCCATTGTGAGTAATGGAATGATTGCTTCCTGCCACCAAAGCAAAGATTGCTACAGAGATTGTGGAAAGAATAAAAGGCAGCCATTTCCCAGGACCTATTAAATAAACTTACAAAAGTTTGATGGCAACAATCAGTGGAGATTTGAAAGCAAATTGAAGGAGAAGGTTTATAGTTTTAACTTGATAGAAACTGAAAAGGGGAAAAACCCTGTTACTGGTGTTTTGGCTAAAGCTTCATTCATTATAATTGCGGAGTCTGAAGAATATCAGCTAATTGAAAGTATAAATATTTTAAATATCAGTATCTTCAAATTCATCCTATTTTAAACTAATCATATTAATACAGCTGATCCAATATAATACAGCTAATTTTATTTCCACTGTTTTAAGTAATTTCTCCAGTGATTTTGGGAATGTTGTAAATATAATATAATAACAGAAATAAAGAATAAGAACTGATAGTTCCAGTATATTCTATACTGACTAGATTCTTCAATTTTTCTGTCAAATTTTGGAACCAACATTTATGAAATATTCAGGAAAAAAATATACTAATTGTAAAAAAAGGATAATGGTGAATATCATACCACTGGCAACTGAGCAATAATGGTGACGAGAAAGCTAAGCATGTGTTTGCTTAGAAAAAATCAAGTAAGCACTTTTCACATAACTGAAATCTCAGAATGAGGGACATGGAATTTTGTAATTGAACTGCAAGATCATGCATTTATAAAAATGTAAAATTAGTATTGATTTTTTTTATCATTTTGAAAAGATTCTATTTTTTAATCTTAAAATGGAACTTGTAATTGATGATTAAATTCACACAGATAGACAGCATAAACAAATGATTTATTAGTAAAGAATGCTGGAGGAAAATTATATAGCAATAGCACTTAAACTGATATACAACAGTGTTTTACAGCCCTCTCTAAGTGGTTTACAGAGACAACATATTGCCCCCCAAAATCTGGGTCCTCATTTTACTGACCTTGGAAGGATAAAAGGCTGAGCCAACCTTGATCTGGTAAGGATCAAACCCTGGCAGACAGCAGAAGTAGACTGCAATATTGCATTATAACCACTGCACCATCACAACTCATTTAAATATGTTCAATACAAGATACATTTAGGTTTATGGAAATTTGTATTTTTAATAATAATTTATGATGATGATAATAAAATATTCACTGTGTGCAGATAACCATTTGAACAACTCATAAAAGCATATTTATTATTGTAACACACACATCACACAAACCTCTTTAACATTTTGCATAAAATAAAAATAGTATATATATTCCTTAATATAAAAAACTGAAGAATGCCCATAATTCTTCTTCTGGATTACCGTATTTTTTGTACTATAAGATGCATTTTTCCTCCAAAAAAATGGGTAGAAATGTCTGTGTATCTAAACTCCTTGTCACACTGCACCAACGGATGGAAAGAGGAGGTAAAACAGAGAAAAACACTTACCATCCATTGGTTAATGCGATGTTTCCGTTCTGTACTCACTGCCTCCGTTTTGCTTCCTCTCTATCCGTCCAGCATCCGTCAATTGACGTTTCATCCGCTCAGAGGGTTTTGAGCTGCTCAAAACTTTTGCGCGGAAAATGTATCCAATGCGTCCGTTCTGCATCCCAGCTAGAATCCATTATGAATCCGTTATGCATCCATTATACATCCGCTATATCCGCTAGGCATCCGCTACGCACTCCGCGCAACTCGATCCGTTCCAGCGGTAAACGAACGGCAGGGAGGAACAGAATGGATATGGAACGGATGCAGAATGGATGGAGAAAGGATGAAAGTGGATGCAGCCTCGCAAAGAAAGCATTTAGAACAGAAAAAACGTTCGCAGAGGGGACCTATCTGGATTATTAAGGATGTCTAAGAGGATGCCTAGAGGATGCAAAGGACACATAGTGGAAAACCTATACTGCCTATAAAAAAGGGGGAGTACTCATCTGGATCTCACTTTCAAGACCAGCAGACCAGTCTGTGCAGACCTCTGAGCCTTCATTCTGGCTCTTGCTCTTCCACAGCATGCCAGTCATGTCCACCATGGATCGTAACAAAGTCTGTTGGCAGCCACCATCGTTCTGCAACAGTGCAAAGCCATCTACAGGCTCTGCAAACTCTACTACGGGAAGAAAAATAGGCGGCCAAGAAGCGTCTGAGTCCGAAGGATGGATCGGAGAAGAGCGAGTATGGACTGTACAACAAGCTGATGGTGGAGCTCAGGAACGAAGACACTCGTGCATTCCAAACTTCATGAGGATGCTCCAGCCATTTTTGACGAAGTTGTGCAGCGGCTGAAACACCCACGGTTGACCAAGGCAAACCACCAACTTCCGGCCCCAGCCTGGAACCTGGGCTCAAGGTGGCACTTGAACTCTGGACCACCTGGCCTCAGAGACCAACCTACAGCAGCATGCATACGGCTGGAGGGTTGCAACAACACCATCAGCATTGTGGTCAGAGAACAGTGGTGCAGGCCATCATCGAAGAATAACCTGGAGGAGCTCCCTCCAGTGTCCTCCACTTGAAGAAGGATGGAAGAAAGTTGCAAGAGCATGGTATCAGAAAGTGGACTTCCCACACCGTTGGAGCCATAGATGGCAAGCACGTGGCCTGCAAAGCTCCAGCCAAGTGGGGTCCACTTATTTCCACTACAAGGCTCTTCCCAGCATCATCCTCTTCGACATGGTCGATGCTGACTACAAGTTCATGTACATCGATGCTTCAGGCAACGGGTCAAGCTTCAGATGCCCAGGTATACAAATGGCGACTGACCTAAAGGAGGGGCTGGAACGCAACCTCATCATGGGCTTCCCAGATCCAGCCACTGCCCAACGACACGCAAGATGTGCCCTACTTTCATCGTGGGGGGATGACGCCTTCTCCCTCAGAACCTACCTATGAAGCTGACACCTCCCAGACTCCTCACACCGTGAGAGAGGATCTTCAACTACAGGCTGTCCAGGGCAAGGGCGGGTAAGTGGAGAACGCCTTTGGCATCCTGGCCAACTAGGTTCCAGGTACTTCTCACCACCATGCAGCATCGCCCAGAGACCGTGAGGAGGATCGTGTGTTGAGAAAGCTCTCAGACAGCTGGCTCAGACCCGTGATGTTGAGAGCCCCTTCCTCCATGCCATGGGGTGTCAGCCCAGTACCGAGGACAGATGTACTGACGCCGGGCTTGGCTGTGGGGTGGAGGAAGGAGCAGTGTAGTGGGGCTGTCTGGTCTGCAGCTGGGTGGCATCAGTGGCGTGGGTGCATCAGTGGTTGTGGGTGGCATCGTTGGCGTCGGTGGCATCAGTGTCGTGGGTAGCATCGCTGGTGTTGGTGGCATTAGGTCGTGGTGGCATCGGTGGCATCAGTGAACCGGTGGCAACGGTGTCGTCCGATGACTCTGTGCCTGGACTGGGAAGGGCTGCTGCCTGTGCTGCTGGACCTCCTGGTAGCCGTAGCCTGGTAGGTGAGGGTCTGTGGAAAGCCTTGGAATGGGGAGGGACATCACCCTGGGGTGGAGGAGCAGACCTGGACAGGGTGGGAGCAGGTTCAGCTGGGCCTGGAGGGTTGTGAAGCAGCTCGGTGATCTGGTCCTTCACCACCTGGTACTGGGGTTCCTCCATGTCCTTGAGGTCTGGTTGACATAGGTGAGGAAGGGCTTGCGGTTGGAGGATGAGGAGTCGGTGTGGACCAGCTGAGCAGAGAGAGATCTATGCTGGTCCGGATGGTGTCCCTGATCTCCAGCAGGACAGTGTGGCTCTGCCCCTCCGGTCTTCCTCTGTGCCTTTCTGTGGAGGTGGAGCTAGGGGTGGATACGGGTAGGACTGTGGTGGACATGCCATCTCCTTTTCCCACCGCACCAGGGAGTCCTCCACGGCTGCCCACCACGGTTAGTACAGCTGTGGGGGGTTCTCCGCCGTGGCACACTCCACAGAAACCTGCCTGGAGATAGGGACTGACTCCGCATGGAAAGAGGACTGGCTCTCAGCAGGCTGCACGGAGAGAGAGGGTAGTGAGAGGGCTGCTGGTGCTCCTCGGTGGCGACCTCACTCTCCAGGAAGCTGCACCTGGCCATGACGTAGGTCTCTCTGTCTGTCAGCTTAACCGTGGCCTGGCTAGATTTCTTGAGGTGCAGCTTGCCGTACCAGGTGTGCATATGTTCCAACAGCCGAGGTGCACATCCGATGGTGTAGCCCAGACTCTCCGCCTTTCTCTCTCCAAGCAGCCTGCTTCCTTTGTGGTGTCCCTGTAGAGCCGGTGTCCCTTCCACCATAGATAGTCATTCTCTCTCAGCCACTCCAGACCTCATCCTCGTGTTCCTCCTCAATGGAGTATTGCCTCTCTCCTGTCCCGCATATGCCTCTTCTCCTTTGGCAGGACCAGATGGGCCCTCATCAGGGGGCTCCCCAGTAGTAGGGGCTGCTCCTCCACACACAGCAGGATCATCATCATCGATATGATCATCATCATACATCATCACCAGCAGGATCAAATAATCATCATGCAGCAGCAGCAGCACCAGCAACGCAGGATCATCATCATCAGCAGCAGCAGCAGGACCACAGGACCAGGATCAGCAGCAGCAGCAGCAGGACCAAGCAGCAGGACCAGGATCAGCAGCAGCGAAGTAAGCACCAGCGCGCCAGCAAGACCAGGAGCACGAGCCAGGACCAGGACAGAGCAGAGCAGCAGGACAAGCAGGACGAGCAAGACCAAGGAGCACGAGCAGACGAGCAAGTCCAGGAGCATGAGCAGGACCAAGCGAGACCAGCAGGACCAGAGCAGCCTCAGTAGAGTAAGCACGAGCAGAAGCACCACCGCCAGGCAGCTTCAGCAGAGTAAGACACGAGCAGAAGCACCACCGGCCAGAGCAGCCTCAGCAGAGTAAGCACGAGCTGAAGCACCACCGCCAGAAGCAGTATCATCAGCTCCTCAGAAGCAGAAGCAGAGGAAGCCTCAGCAGAAGCCCCAGCAGAAGCAGAGTCAGGGACAGGGACAGGGGGAGGGAGGGTGGCCGCTGTCCCTTTGCCAGGAGTTGGCGGCAGATTGCTGAGGCTTTTCTCCCCATGTTTGTGGGGTTGCTGGCTGGCAGGGAGGCTGGCACCAAAGGCTGGGCAGGAAGTCTGGCAGGAAGGCTGGCAGGCAGGCAGGCACCAAGGCTGGCAGGCAGACTGGCTGGCAGGGAGGCTGGAAGGCAGGCTGGCAGGGAGGCTGGAAGACAGGCTGGCAGCAAGGCTGGCAAGGAGGCTGGCCAGGAGGCTGGCAGGCAAGCTGGGAGCCAGGCTGGCAGGAAGGCTGGCAGCAAGGCTTTCAGGCAGGCATGCAGGCAGGGCAGGCAAGGCACCCAATGCATCTGCAGCAGGTCTTTCCTCAGAAATGGTGACCTGCTTCTGAGCTGCTTCCCTTTATATCTGCAATTAACGCTCGCATCCATTAGGCTTCCGCTGTTCATCCGCTAGGCTTCTCCTCTGCATCCGCTCCATCCACTGTGCATCCGCTGGTGCATGTCTTCCCTTCATCCGTCGCGTCCGCTCTGCATCCACTTCATCCATTCTGCGTCCGCTTTGCTGAGGTCCCCCGAAAGCCTTGCGGATGTGCCATCCGCTCCCATCTGTTTCCATCTGCTGGACTTCTGTTCCGCATCCACTTCCATCTGCTCTGCATCTCCCGTGTCCGTTCTTTCTGTGTTATCTGCCTCGGTTATCCAAATTTTTGCCCGCTTTTGAGAGCAGATAACAACGGATGGAACATTTTTCTCGTCCGCTGTGTCCTTTTTACATACGTTTTGCATCCGTTGGGCAGTGTGACAGGGCCTTTATGGATGAATATTTCCTATTGCTGCCGCCGCTGCCTGTCATTGCCACTGCCATTCACCACCACCACCACCACCATTTGCTGCTGCTCCCTATTGGCAGTAGGATCGTCCTCCCAGAATACCACGGATCAGCTGCTCCAAGTGGCAAGGATTGCCTCCTCTGATCACTGTTGTATATCAGCTGCCATTCAGCGGGGTGGCGAGCAGCAGCAACAGGCAGTGGAGATGATAGGCAGCAGTGATCCCATCCACCTGGAATAGCTGATTGGCGGTATTCTGGGAGGTTGATTCAACCACTGATAGGTGGCAAATGGCAATGGCAATAGGCGGCAGTGGCAAGTGATAGCGATAGTTGGGGAATACTGGTGAAGATTCTAGCATTCCCTGGTGGAGGCAACAGACACAGAGGAGGCAGCAATAACACAGTTTCTGGTTGGCCAGTCCTCTGATTGCTGAGGCTTTGGGAGGTTGAGATCCAGCTGTTGCTCAGCTGACTTGTGATAGATGTAATGGACCAGAGCCTTGATGAGCCACATGCTGGGGCTGGGAGGCAGAGGCAGATTTTTTTGTTTTCTTGTTTTCCTCCCCAAAATCTAGCTGCTTCTTATGGTCTGGAGCATCTTATAGTGCAAAAAATATGGTAATCTTGGGTCAAACCATTTACTTACTTACTTTACTTTATTGTCAGTGCACCTCGTACAACGAAATCAAATACCATCTTCAGTTGTACATCATGACCATGACGATGAAAATAAACACAAACACACATCCTTCACCCTCCACATTGAACCAAAAACCCCGACACTGCACCAACACTGCACTATACAACAGAATTCAAAAGAGCTACTGCCCTGGGATAGAAGCTGTTTTTCAGCTTATTTAACCTTATTTTTATTATTCTGTACTATCTGACAGATGGTAATAGTTCAAAAAATGGGTTCCCAGGATGAGATGGATCATTGAGAATGTTTTGAACTTTTTTAAGGCAGTGGGAGCTATAAAGCTCTTCCAAAGAGGGGAGAAGGCAACCAATGATTTTCTGGGCAATCATGTTAACCCTCTGGAATGCTTTCCTATCTGCCACTGTGCAATTGGCAAACCATACAGAGATGAAGTAAATTAAAATACTCTTTATTGTGCAGCAGTAGATAATCACCAGCAGTTTTTCATTCAGTTGTTTTCTGAGAAGTCTTAGGTAGTATAATCTCTGCTGGGCCCTTTTGACCAGTGCTGCAATGTGAGCACCCCAGGTCAGGTCCTCTTTTATGATAACACCCAGAAACTTAAAACCGGCCACTTTCTCCACTCAGTCTCCATTGATAAGCAAGGGCTGGATGTCTGATCTGTTCCTTTTATAGTCCACTAATATAAATATTTACATAATATGCCAAAGATGCAGTATCTATGTATGTAACAATGAAGCAACCACTTGAATTGAACAAGTTTTCTGTGCAGAAAGACTACAAAAACATTCACTAACTGAAAGTTAAACTTGTGTTTCTTTATGTTCAAAATCACAGACATCATTTGTATATCATAAAAGATCAAAATAATAGATTAGGTAAAATACAATCTGAGACTAAGAAGATTCCCTCTCTTCCATCAATGTTTTAAAAGTATCAGTTGAAAATGGGAATGGAAATGATAGTAACTTAACAGATATCTCCACCAAACCTACGAATTCTTTGCAAAAGTTAAGTCTATAGTACTGTGATAAAGTTCCCATTATCTAATTTCCATATTTGAATTATTAATATGCAGTTAGACCCAATGCAATAGTATATTATTTATGCAATAATATATTGTAGAAGTAATATATATTCCACAAATCAAATGATCTCAATTTTAATTACAAATGTAATTCCAATGCAAAAGTGTAAATTAGGAAGTTATTCATCATGTTAAATGTTAGATAATGAATATACTAATATTAAGTTCTATCTTGCACCAAATATTTTTCTCAGACATAAAGCAAGGAAATATTTTCTCTGAAGTATGAGTCAGATTTACAATGTAATTTATCATTTTTCTTCACCCAGGACATAATTATCAGGATTAGTGGCTCTTTGAAGATGAGATGTATTCAGGCACAGTTTTTGTCTCTAATTGCATTAGAGCAGACAGATCAGATGCCCAGGGGTCCTAAACATTAAACCTTAGTCTACCTGCAGGTGCTAAAGCAGGTGTGTTTTGGTGATGATGAACTTTAAGAATAGCCTACTATAGGTGATGCTAATTAAGGAACTCCTGGGAATAGAAAGGGGTTAGTATTTGATTGTCAATGGTGGCGAGTTAGTGAAAAACCAAACTGAGTGCTGGTCTGGATGGCTAAGAACATAACAGATTACAGAAATGAATTTCAACACTGCCACTTATCAGCACAAATTTTAAATTACATTATGCCACATATAATAGGATACTTTTAGTACTAAAATTGAAAGTCCTTTTATACATGTACTTATTACTATTAATTTGTGTTACCAGTTTAGTAGCTCCTCTTATTTGTTCAGCTGAGAAAAGGAATGGCAAGTTAGCATTAGTCCACCTTCAAGTGCTTTTAAATTTTCTCTTAACAGTTGTATGGAAATTGCTCAGATTCAGATGTCCTCTGCTTTCATTATCTACAATCATATGAAAAATTTACCAGTAACAACATTAAAAATAATAAAGTTGAATCATAAGTACTTGCACAACTGACAATTTAGCACATAATGATAAATAATATGTCTCAATTTATAATATTGAATTGTATTTATGCAATAATATTTCTGATATTTAAGATAATAATTTAAGATGCTGGAAAAATATTGATCAGATTATAGATATTACATCAAGCAACATATTATGGATTTAATGTATCCAGCATACCTCCCTCCCTCCATGTGTGTGTTTATGTTTATGTGTGTGTGTGTGTGTGAGAGAGAGAGAGAGTGAGAGAGTGAGATACAGACAGACAGACAGACAGACAGAAAAAGAGAAAGAGAGAGATTAACCAAAGCTCACTGGATAAACTATCATAGTCTAGAATATGTATGTATGTATGTATGTATGTATGTATGTATGTATGTATGTACCGTGTTTCTCACAAATTAAGGCCGGGCCTTATTTTTTTTGAGCCCTGAAAAAATGACTCGGACATCTTTTTGAGGGTGAATTAATTTCTTCCCCCCCATGCACTAGCGCCATCTTCAACAACAGCATCTGAGTTGCTCCCGCTTTTACCCTGTCCCCATAACAACAGAAAAAACAATATTTTGAGGTACCTGGGAGTGCTGTGCGCTGTGTTTTGGTTTAATCCCAAGCAGCTGGGTGGGCGTGAGAAGAGCCGAGTGAGCGTCTCTGCTGCTGCTACCCTTGGTGCTCCAGCCTCGGGCTCTACAAGTTTCCAAAAGTCCCAGTGCGCAGCCCATTCCTGCATTCCAAACGCATCCAGGCCGAGCTGCAGCTGTCTCTCTCTCGCCAGTGCCATCTCCAATAACAGCGGCAGCAGTGGCGGGAACCATGGAAGTTATGGAGGTGGCTCCCCCATCTGAGAAGTGGCTGAATGCTTCCACAGTTCCCGCTGCTGCTGCTGCTGCTGCTGCTGCTGTTATTGGAGATGGCGCTGGCAAGAGAGGGACAGCTGCAGCTTGTCTGGGCGCTTGGAATGCAGGAACAGGCTGTGAACCAGGACTTTTGCAAACTTGCAGAGCCCGAGGCTGGAGCACCAAGAGTAGCAGTAGCAGAGATGCTCGCTCGGCTTTTCTCACGCCCACCCAGCCACTCGGGATTAAACCAAAACGCCGCGCACAGCGCTCCCAGGTACCTCAAAATGTTTTTCTTTCCTGTTGTCGGGGATGGGGGAAAAGCAGGTGAGACTCAGACACTGTTATTGGAGATGGCGCTGGTGAGAGAGGTGCAAGCACTGGTGGGAACCGTGGAAGCTACGGAGGCTTGAGAAGTGGTTGAAACACTGCCAGACATCCACGCCGACACCACCCACCTGCTGACCCGGGTAAGGCAGGAGTAAGGGAGCCCTCCATGCTCCACCATGATTGGCTGTTAGGAGCAGATGATGGTGAGGCATAGCTGCCCGTGGGGAACTCCTAATGGCAAATTCCCCCCGCCTTCCCTCCCCCAATTTATCATGCTTTAAACTAGGCCTAAATTTGGGGGGAGGGGCTTAATTTCATTTTATGCCTAGAAAACATGCTGCGTCTTCCTATTGGGAGGGCCGTATTGTTGGAGAAACACGGTATGTATGTATGTATGTACATGTATCCCTAAACTATGTCACCTGATCTTACCCTAAGATATTTATTCATATTAATATTCCCAGAAAGCTTTAATTAAAAAAAAATATCATTTACTGTTATAGTAGTTTCATAATGTTATTGATACAGATATAGATGCACACACACACACACATCACCACCAGATGAATTTGTAGCTGGCTGTCAAGCCATACTCAATGAGTAGTCCTTAATGCATTCACATGGAGAGAAGTAAATAGTGGGGTACCACAAGGCTCCATCTTAGGCCCAGTACTCTTCATTATTTTCATAAATGACTTAGATCAGGGAATAGAAGGGGAACAAATCAAATTTGCAGATGACACTAAACTGGCAGGGATAGCCAACACCCCAGAAGACAAATTCAAGATCCAAAAATCTTGACAAACTTGAACAACAGGCCCTATCCAACAAAATGAATTTTAATGTGGGGAAAAGTTTTAGATTTAGGTGAGAAAAATCAAATGTATAAGTACATATTAGGCAAGACCTTGCTCAAAAAAGTAACTGTCAGAGGGACCTTGGAGTCCTAGTGAATGATCACTTGAATCAAGATCATGTGAAGTATTAGTACCACTTTATAAAACCTAGGAAGACCACACCTGGAATACTGCAACTAATTTTGGTCACCATACCACAAAAAGATGCTGAGACTTTGTAAAAAGTTGAGAGAAGAGCAACGAAGATGATCAAATGCTTGGAGACTAAAACATATGAAGAACATCTGCAAGATTTGGCTAGTCTAAGGAGGAGGAGAATTAGGGATGACATGATAATATTCTAGTATTTGAGAGACTGCTACAAAAAAGATAGGGTCAAATTATTCTCCAAAGCACCAGAGGGCAGAACAAGAAACAATGATTGGAAACTAATCAAAGAGAAAATCAACCTGGAATTAAGGAGCAACTTCCTAACACTGAGGACAATTAACCAGTGGAATAGCTTGCCTTCATAAATTGTGGGTGCTCCATCACTGGATATTTTAAAGAAAAGACTAGACAATAACTTATCTGAAATGGTATAGGTTCTCCTGCTTGAGAAGGTGGCTGGACTAAAACACTGCCAAGTTCCATTCCATTCTATTCTGACAGAAACAACCCTATACAATTAACTATGTAGTGACTGAACTTTGATTACAGTAATTTAAATAAAAGTTACTTCATGATAATAAATATGTGAAGCATTGCAAGTACCTATTATCACATATTATTTGTAATGTATCAAAAACAAAAAGGAGAGCAAATTGCAGAGCTGTTTAATGTTCTGAAAACTAGAGATTATCCTATAGTTGCTCATTTCTTTTTTCTTTTTTAAAGTCAAACATTTACTAGAAGATAATCCAGTGGATTAACTGGGAATGAAATATCCTTGAGTGGGACAATGACAATATATATATATTTTTAAGAGTACATTTCCTTCCCCCGTTCTTTATTTTTTTCTGGCCTTTCAAAAAAAGATTAAACCAGTAGCTAATGAAGCAAAGACTAATCTATGAAAGGCAAATTGGTTCACTCCCTGGAAAGCAAACTAATGACATAAATTTAGAACAGTGATACTTACACACACACACACACGCACAGAGAGAGAGAGAGAGAGAGAGAAACAAGAAAACAAATAATAGAGGAGAGAATTGGATACTTGACACTTCAGCATCTCTGATTTAATTTATAATTTTAAATAGTCATGACATTTAATGAACTGAAATGCATAACTTTTGTTTATTCTACATCTAGAATATAAATAACAAACTCTTTGAAAGTATGGATTTAATGGAGAGTGGGGTACATAAATTTTTCCATGCAATTTTATACAGATTTATACTGACCACTTCTTTGGGAACACTTTAACTGGAGTTATATTATAGAACACCCTTGAAATCAGAAAGCTTTTGGGAGCAGTTTTTGGATAGAACATTCAAAATCATAAGATTTCATGAATTTACAGCTCACTTCTTCAGACGCACAGTGTCAAACTGATTCTTGATTTCCTTTAAATCCTATATTAATTAATCAGAAATAGTGCTACCAGCTTCTGATTTATTTTGCCTAACAGTTCTCCTGCTACAATATGGTAGTAAGAGAAGAAATTTGTATTCATGTTTTTAGCATCCATATTGATTAAATAATTTGTTTAAATATTTTGTTAATTATCCTTTATTTGTGTGTTTGCATATTTGAACAAAGGTTCAGTTTGGTTTTCAATTTCCATTACATCAGTACATCATAATTTGCAAATAATAAAAGTGTAGAAAATAGTTTTGTCCAGTATTTGCACCAAGAAATCAAACCTATTGCTAAAATGGTTTGAGAACTGCAGTTTTATGTAGATATTGATCCATTTTGCCAATAGCTTTGGTTTCTTAAGAATTATTGGACAAAACAATTGCTTTAATATATTTTTCATGACTAGGTTAAGCCCCTGTCAAACTGCACCAACGGATGGAAAGAGGATGTAAAATGGAGAAAAACACTTACCATCCGTTGGTTAACGCGATGCTTCCGT
>BHFT01041757.1:0-15813 GCA_004320025.1 Laticauda laticaudata | reverse complement strand
ACAGACAGGCACCTGCCACATAATGTCCCATATTCAACAGTTGTTGATAAGAAAGAGTCTGAATAGTAGATGTGGCAGTGCCTGGAGATAGAAGAAGAGAAGAGAAAGAACTGGAGAAGATAACAAAATACAAAGACCTACAAATAGATATAGAGCAGCTATGGCAAAGACAAGCAAGGATAGTGCCAATAGTAATAGGTGTCTTAGATGCCATCCCAAAACAATGAGAACATCAACTGAACACCATAACCATTGACAAATTTGCCATCAGCCAATTGCAGAATGTGGCTTTACTTGGAACAGCTTCTACCCTGTGATCATATCTATCACTTCATCAAACATCCAGATTTTCCTATCCTGGGTCCTTGGTAAGGATTTGATAGCTAGACAATGATGCCAGACCCAGTCTAAACATCTCGCTGACTGTGCAATGATAAATAATAATAATATTAATACAACCCTAGTCTGCATCTCCAGAAGTGTGGTGAAAAGATCCCAAGAAGTTGTCATCCCACTCTATTGGTCAGACTTCTGGAGTATTGCATCCAGTTTTAGCACTGCAATTTAGGAAAAAAGAGTGACATGTGTTAAAAAGAAAGCAATCAAGCTGATAAAGGTACCAGGGGAAAAAACCTAGAAGAAACTGTTAGAGCTTTTGATATATTTAGCCTGGAGAAGAATACACTGCAGGGAGACATGATAACTGTTTTCTAAGAGTCTGAAGGACTGTCGTATAGAAGAAGAGGCAAATTGTTCTTTCAGAAAACAGCTCTTTCAAAAGACAGGCCAAAAACAATGGATTTTAATTATGGGATAGTAGATTTTAATTGGTCATCAGAAAGGATATTCCTAGCACTAAGAATTACTCAACAATGGAACATAATCCCTTGGGAGATGGTGTATTCTCCTTCAACTGAAGATGTTTAACAGAAGCTGTATGACTATTTGTCAGGCATTCATGCACTATACTAGATCATCTCCAACACCCCTCTCAACTCTCTGATTATTTATGCATCTTCACACATGCACATAGAAGTTATAGTCAAACAGACATCATGCTATGGATGAAGATAAATGAGGAACAACTCCAGCACCATGGAGACGGAGGCATACGATAGCATCCTCCTGTCTTCTATGAACATATGGACTGTCAGGCAGTGCTATAGCTGTGGGAAAGTGGGCCATGAAAAGTATCTGCTCATGTACCCTTCTCTGGTCCAAAAGGCTACACTACCTGCCAAACTGGTTCATTACCAGGAAGTGTAATCACCCTGGGGAAGAGATAAATTCTTTTCCTAGGATAATAAGGTTCCCATGCAGCCTGCCACAGGGCACTTGGGAACAAGAGTTATGTACCAGTTATGTCTAGCTGGCTGGAAAATTCTAGGAATTGAATCTCACACATCTTAAAATTGCCAAGTTGGAAAAAACACTGATGTATACTCTCTGCTGCAGCATAATGGCAGCCATATTGCAAGAGGATACATTGGAGGAAGGAAGGCCATTAGTAGTGCAGCAATATTGGAGAGGAGAGCATTTGAAAGAGGGTGATTAAAGTAAGGCACCAAGGATTGCACACTGCCTGCAGTCCCAAGTTGTCCAACCCTCTCTTAGGCATTTTTCTAAATACTGCTGCCAGGATTGCTTCAGGCCATCAGATGGATTGCTAGTGGATAAATGATTGACCTGAACTCCATGTTGGACAGTTTCTTTCTCGCCATCTGGCATGTTATTTCTTAAGAAAAGTGGTACCGAACACAAGCTGAATGCAGAAGATTTATTTCCCCTTGCTATCAGCCTCCTCCAAGTCTAACTAGTCATTACCATTATTCTCATTGTGAAATCCAAGTCATTCTGTGCATGCCATGGAGGAAAAAAATAATCTCTTTAAGCACACTGACAATATCAACATAAAACAAATAATACCAAATACAAAAAGCGACAAGGAAGAGGCAAAGGGTTACAAACTCTGTTGTACTATCAGAGCCTTCATGGAGTGATGCATCAAATGCCATTGCCATGCTGGCAGAAGAGTGACATTTTTTCCTTCCTGGCAACACTTTCCATAGTTTGCACCTTTATCCTCGCTTAGATTTTACTCCTCAAACAAGAGTGAGGAGTATCCCAGAATTTGAAAGGGCCCAATGTCCAGTTTCATGCATCCCAAAAACTTAGCTATGTTCAGTGAGCCACAATCTTGAACATTATATCAAATTGCAAATACATGCACTATGTAGCTTGATCTTAATTCTCTCACAGAGAGAAAGAGATTGTGTACAATATAAATTAGCTTTGTAAAGAATGGGAAATTAGTTCAGTTCCATTTTCATCCATTCTGAAACAGATGAAGAAAAGCATGAACCGGCAAGATTGGGAACATCATTTCTACTGTCCTCTGCAACTTCATTCCTATGCTTCAAGCTACAAAAGAGAGAAGCAACAGAGAGCAATACCTTTGAGGCATACTGTGGCCCAGAGATTCAACAACAGAGAAATAGTTGGAAGGGCAAGTGGCAAGGGGAAGTTTCCACATGACTTTGACCTGTTTCCCATAAGCTAATCATAATAATTTATGTGCTACTCAATTCCCAGCAATTCTGGGCACTTTTCAGATTGTGAATACACTTAAAAAGTAGACGAAAAAGGAAAAGAATAAGAACAAATGGCAAAATTGGATGGGAATAAAGAAAAAGAAAAAAGGTGGTGAGCTTCAATCATCCTAGCCAAGGCCTTAGTGAGGAACCAGTATTTCCGGGCCCTTCATATCATCCTTATAACCAAGAGGAAGTTATAGAAAAGATGCCTTAAAGCAAAAGCTGTTATAGAAAAATGCATATAATAGATTTGGTAACCATGTGTAGCATTACTGGTGGCACTCCAGAATTTTAGATTTTTATTTTATGAAATCAGGACCCCAGGTTTTGGGAAGCCATCATGAGAAACTTTTGATACAGGATACTATATTATGTGCAAATACTGTGGATCTAAAACAGAATGTTAAAAATGATTATAATTTACTGTGGACATTGTTACTCATTCTGCATATTTGCAACAGAACAATTTGCATCACATTTTGTATATTAGAAAATGTATTGAATACCAGCCATGACAACTGAGGGAAATGCTTTCTCCTGGGGATTATTTCATTCTAGGAGTGGAAAAGAGAGGAGGGAGGGAGGGAGAGAGAGAGAGAGAGGAACAGAGAGTGAGAAAGAAAGAAAGAAAGAAAGAAAGAAAGAAAGAAAGAAAGAAAGAAAGAAAGAAAGAAAGAAAATATAAGTAGAAACACTGCTGAATGGATCTAGAATTATATTTGATCTGACTATGAATAGGAATGATGTCACTGCAGTGCTTTGTTGATCAAGTCACCCAAATCTGAAACTAGGGGTGCTTCTAAAGAAGACAGGGAAAACTCATTATTTTATTCTAAGAATGGGAAAGAGAGGAGAGAGAGTGGTAAGGGGGGAGGGAGGGAGAGAGATATATATATATATCTTAAAATTATAAACCTAGAACCGTGAGAAAGATTTCTAATATGCAGTCTACTCTCTGACCAGCTGATTTTTCATGCTTGGTTTTTATTGGAACACTCAGAATGCAGAGTCTTTTCCTGCCATCTTAAGTGATAGAGGCCATAAATAATTTACCATTCATCAGCTTTTGGGGGAGCTTTCAATAGATGAAAGCATTGCCTCTCCATGTGCTATGGAAGTAAAGACCCTGTCCCACTGGCCGACGGACGCAAAACGTATGCATAAAGGACACAGCGGATGAGCAAAATTTCGGGGGTGGCTCCATCCGTTGTCATCCGCTCCAAAAAGTAGTGAAAATTTGCATAAACAGAATGGAAAAGAACAGAAAAGAACGGATGTGTGCAGTATGTAGCGGGGACGTTAAACAGATGTTCATAGGAAGCCAAGCGGATGTATATCGGATGCAAACCGTTCACTGCACATCCTTTCTATTTCCGTGCTACTAACACTGTGTAGATGTTCTGTGTACCTTTTGTTTCCTCCCTCTTTCCGTTTTCAGCTGCAGTGGATGTGAGTTGCGAGGATGCCCAGAGGATGCAGAGAGGATACAGCAGACGTTTAACGGATGATAAACGGACATAGAACGTTTGTTGCTCAGATGTCGCGGATTTACATCGTACACAGTGGAAAGTTCATCCGTTCACAAAGTTTTGTGCAGCTCAAAACTTCTTGCACGGATGAAATCTCAGTGGACGGATCCTCGACAGATAGAGCGTATGAAACACGTATGCAATGAGTACACAATGGATGCATAGCGTTTTTCAACGGATGGCAAGCTTTTTTTAACATTTTACATCCTCTTTGCATCCATTAGTGCAGTGGGACAGGGGCTTAAGCAAGAGTGTGCTCACTGGCTGAAACTTTTCTGCTTCTTTTTTCACTACATGGTTTCCTTAAACCCACTGACCCAGCCATGATATTTGTGCATCCCTCCCCATGCCATTTACATCCTACTCATGCTGAATTCTGGATTATATTGGAAAATATATTAGTACAAAACATCCATGCTGATGTTGATTTTTTTTCCCAGTATAATGAGGGAGCAGAATCAGATCATAGGGATGTAAATGGAGAAGCAGGGGGACAAACAGGACTGTGCTTTCCTTTTCAATGTCTGTATTAGGATCCAGGACATGTTTTTTGTTACAAAGGAGCCTACATTGATATTTTGAGCTAAATAACCTTGATCTCCTTCCTTGCATTCTGACCCAAGCAAAAGCTCTGGACATATCAGCATATTGCGATGCCCTTTGTTTCACCATGGATAGTAATGAGTGAATTCCCCAAAAACAAGGTGGGAGGCAGCATGCCCTTGATAGACAACTTCCATTTATAAAGGTAGAAAATGCTGCCAGAAGCACAGAGAAGCACAGGATGCTGTCATGGGAAAAAGAGCCACCTTTCGTTTTTCCAGGAAATACTGAAATGGAAAGAAACATGTAAGATTTTGAAATATGTTACTCTTTTCTTCTCTCTGCTGGTAAATCAAAATTCACTGAGAAAGATATGATGAGGAAGCCCATGCAGTTTCAGTCAGAAATCATCAACACTGTAGACTATTCAAAACTTTTCATACTAATTCCCTTTTGCTCTGTTTGAAAGAGATAGTGCTCCTTCCTTTCTTCCTTCCTTTTTCACAATGTCATATCCAAGTACCTTTTGCCTGAGACTGAATGATCCAGCCAGGCCATATTTGAAAATGAAGCCATATTCATCCTTTCCAAATGACATATCATCAGGAATAAAGTGAAAATTTTCAATCAAAAGACCCCACAAAATAATTTGATTAAATCACTGAATGATTATGTGCCATCAATTCAGTTCCAACTCTTATTGACCACATAGAAAGATTTTCTCCATAACCACCTGTCCCTAACTTAGTCTTCAGGTCTTCCAACAGCAAACCAATGCCATTGTAACTGAATCCATCTATCTTGATGCTGTCTTGCTCTTCTTTTTATCTCTACCTTTCCAACATCACAGTCTTTATCAGAGAGTTGGATCTTCACATAACATATCAAAAATATGATGATTTGAACTTGATTATTTGTTCCTTAAGTAAGAATATTGGGTTGATTTGTCCAATTATCCACTTGTTTGTTTTCTTGGCTGTCTGTTGTATTCTCAAGAATCTTCTCCAATTTCAAAATTCAGATGCATCCATATTCTTTCTATCCAGCTTCTTTGGAATCCAACTTTCATTTCCATAAAATATCACAAGAAATACCAGTGCTTGCACAATTCTGGTGGTTGTAGACATAGAGAAATGGCATCTAAACATTTTTTTCCCAAGGTTTTCATGGCTACTCTACTAAGTGGTAATATGTGGCATATTTCTTGACTTCTTTTTCCTTTACTGTTGAGATTGGATCCTAAAAGGCAGAACCTATCTACCTCTTCAGTACCTTCATTGTCAGTTCTAAGGTTGTTGTACCCAAGGTTATTAGTTTGGTCTCTCTCTCTCTGTCTCCTTCCCTCCCTCCCAAAAGGCTGAATGCACTTTTTGTTTTTTTCAACAAAACTATACTTCTTTCGAAGGGAGCTAGAATCAATTATAACCTTTTAACCTTATAATTATAAGCATTGTAAACTGAACATATTCATGTCAGGTGCAATTTTAACCCTTGACAGAATGGCTATCCCCAAATATACCGTACTTACTTCGAGTCTTACTCTTAATTATAATCCTGATCAACTTCAGCAATTCTATTCAAAATTATGGAATGCTTACAACCTCCTCACAAATATCTTCATCATAGCATAACTTTCAATGCATTTTAATAAGACACCTAGTCTACAGAATGTAGACTTGGGTATTTCATTCAGAGGTTTTCAAGTTCAAAGCTGCTTTTGTTCATCAGCATACAACACATCCTCATGTGCACATCCCATACCAAACAATGTTGGTATTTTTAGTGGTGGCAGTTAAGAGCAATGAAGAGATTCTGTTCAATCACCCAAAGAAGAGCAATAGTTTCTGCTTTATAGCTGTAACGGCAGAAGTGCAAATTAGGGTTGTTTCTGTCCCAAAGGAAAAAAAAAAACAGACTACTGCTCATTTGCATATGTTTATTCATTAATTGGAATGTAAATCTAAAACATCCCTATGGCCTTTTATTGAAATTCTGTAATAAATAAAATAAATTCAGCCAGAAGATGAAAATTAAAACAAAAACAATTCATATTGTTATTAACAGCCACAATACCTCACGGCTTTAAACATGGATTTTCCCCACTCACCTTTTCTTGATTAAGAGGATTTCTAACTGGCAAGACAAGAGCCTTCTCTTATGATTCAGTTAAATCGTGACCTGGGCATGGTCCTTCAGCCCAACCTAATGCATGCTTGTGGGGAAAAATAAAGCAGGAATTATTGGGCGTGTAGCCAACTGAAAGTGGATTAGAAATCAAATCAATCAGTCAGTCAGCCAGTCACATAAAATAAATACTTTCTTATTGATTGGAGGTGTCCCAATTTCCTGTGTTGCATGTTTTCTTTAATACAATTGGCACATATCCCGGCTTTGCTGCTATCTTCTCGTCAGAACATTTCCAATCAGTGGAAGAGATCCATCCATCCAGGATGTTTTCTAGAAGTGGGACAGAGCTTGGCACCTTAGCTTGATGCTTTAGGTAGAGAATTATCATGTTTAGAATTAGCAGATTAGAGCTGCAAAACTCCAGTTGATGATTAGATGGCATATAAAGAATAGCACTTAGCAATAGCACTTTGACTTTTAGATTGCTTCACAGTGCTTTAGAGAACTCTCTAAGCAATTTACAGAGTCAGCACATTGCTCCCAACAACCTGAGTCCTCATTTTATCAATCTTGGAAGGATGGAAGGATGAGTCAACCTTGAGCCAGTCAGGATCAAAGGAATCAAACTCCTGGCAATGTGAGGCAGAGTTAGACTGCAATACTGCATTCCAACCACTGCGCTACCATTGCTCTTAAGAAAGAGAAGTCTAAGTCAGGGGTCTTCAAACATGATAGCTTTAAGACTTGTGGACTTCAACTCCCAGAATTCCTCCTTCAGTCATGTTAGCTCAGGAATTATGGGAGTTGAAGTCCACAAGTCTTAAACTTGCTAAATTTGAAGACCCTTGGTCTAAGTTATTCAGATGTTTGCGGCTTAGATTTGGTAGCCCAACTTGATAGTTGCAGAAACAGTTGACAACTCTGTGGGCAAGAAAGATTTCTGCTTTCCTGATTGGCATAAGGGCTTCTACCCTTTGGAACATCTTACTCCCCACCCCACCCCCAAAGTGAGCTCTGGTCCTAGCCTCCTGATCTCCCATAATTGCTCCCAGCCTCCTGATTTTCCATAATGGCCTGAAAACCTGGATCTGTCAGTGGTTTGGGATCCCTGTGAGGGAATGCCACACTTGAAGTGGTTGATGGACTAATAGTAGATCTCATTTCATTCCCTACATACCCTTGTTTTCCAACTTTTTACCTTAGCTTACAATTTTATTGCTACATATATATATATATATATACAGTTTTCTTTTCTTTTTTTTTTAGTTTTCAGCCATATTTTGCCAAACTTCTTCCTCACTGGGCTTCATATTTTATCCAGAGCTTGCTCAAGGAAATGGGATCCAGGTACTAACATTCTCAGATGGCTTGCTAATTGATTGTTGGTTGTGGAAGAGCTGTGCATTTCCAGAAGTCCCTTCTTTTCAAATCCCTCAAGTCAGGTTCTTTGTTGTTACTACAAGGAAGAAAAGGTAAGGAACAGAAGCAATGCAGAGGGTCCTGGGAACAAAAGGCAGCCTTCCATAGCAGCCTTCAGTGGAAGACTGCTTTAGCAAATTCCAACTTAGGCCTGTCTCATGCATGGGCTGGAGACAAGATGAAATCAATGATAAAAAGAAGAAATATTAGCTGTCTATAGATGTTTATCTTGTTGTAAGAAATGGGGGGGGGGGANCTTGTTGTAAGAAAGGGGGGGGGGGGAAGGCCCACAGTTTATATATATTAGCATGGAGGAAAAATGGATAGATGGATGGATGGATTTACACACACATATGCATGCTTATATGTGCATGCACCCAAATATACATATACAGTATATAATCACATTTGTTATGGATAGCTCTGTTTCTGAGCTACAGGTCCCCTTATCCTGGATTCATCATTTGCAAATAAAGGTTGCAAATATCCAGAAAACACTAGATTGCAGTAAAGGATTAGAGTTTTTGGTATCTCTTTATTGCTACCTACTGATCTTCTAGATTTCTAACAACCTAACCTTTGCCCAGTTTGGAAAAGGCTCGGCTAATTGAACCTTCATGACCCAACACAGTTTTTAATTTTCTGCTCAATAACTTCTAAGGCTGCTCTGGTATTGCTGAAAATAGACCATTATATTAGGTGAACTTCAGGCAGCGAAATATAGACCCCCATCAGCATTTTTAAAAAGTGGACTGAAATTTGGTGTTTTTTTTTCAAACTCCCTGAAGTCATCAATCAATCAGTTAAAATATTTTGAAGTTGACTTTTAATACTTTCTCTGTTGTCTGCACATCTGTCTGTGTCTGGCTTGGTTCAACATTGTAGTGCTGGCAGCGACACTTTTGCTCTCAAGCCCAGTTCTCCCCTTAAGATACAATTAAATCAAGAGGAGTTAATCATAGCCTGTGAGAGTGGGAATCTGCCATGTAGTTTTGCACTTGTACAGGAGAGAATAACCCAATCACCTTCACAGTTCATTTGTGGTTGCTCTTGTTTATTGTAGACTGGGAGGCAAATTTCCCTCTCAATTACACCACTACAAATGCAGAGCAAATCTATTGACTACACCTTTCCTTACAGAAGGTTTGTGTGGTTTCAGTGTTTGTCACAGGCTAAGGAGAGATATACTGCACTTATTTGTAGGTACAGAAGAGCTTCAGAATTGCACTGTGGATGTTTGTGATTCTAAAATGTATCACCAACATTAGGCTGTAGCCAGATGTACAATATCAGGCTGTAGACAGCCTGCAACTGTCCCTGTTTATTAAGTACATTATTTATTTTTCAGTACACATGCCAACTTTAAGTGTACACAGAATTTACACTTTTACCGCAGATAATTGCTAAGGCAATAACAGTATCCGTGCTCCTGAATAAAAGAAGACAGTTTGCTCTAAAGTTGCTGTATAGTCATTTGTAGGTAAATACGGACATGCATATGGGTGCATACTCAAAAAATATACAAGGATATGCTTTAGTTGTACAAAAATAACAAAACTCTTTCTCAATAATTTGTCAAGATTCTTTCACAAAATTGAAGGAAAAATAATTGCGACTACTCCAAAAATGGTGCCTGCTTCCAAGATGCAATTATGTGACCAGAAATGCTAAAGGACAGAGAGCCCTGCCCTCCTTACCTAACATGAACTTTGGAATTCCAGAGCTCTTTGAGTGTGTGATGGTTGATGAGGGTTAGAAAAGAGGGCGTGGGACCAAGTGAGATGGGAAGCAGCCTCAAGGTCTGAGTGTACCTGAAAGGTGGGAAAGCAAAGCACGAAATGCCTTGGGGTGGGGGAGGCCTCAGGAGACTGCATCAGGCAAGTCTGGCTTGCTCTATGTTTCCCATGGCATGTCACCCCAAGGCACCCCATGTTCTGCTTAATAGCAGAACATTTAGACTTATATACTGCTTCACAGTGCTTTACGGCCCTCTTGAAGCGATTTACAGTCAACATATTGCCCCCAACAATTTGGGTCCTCATTTTACCAATCTCAGAAGGATGGAAGCCTGAGTCAACCTTCAGCCAATGAGAATTGAACTGCTGAACTACTGGCAGCCGGCAGTCAGCAGAAGTAGCCTTCTGTACTGCACTCTAACCAATGTGCTACCACAAGGAAGGGTAAGGATAATTAAGTGAGCCAATCATGTAGCTGTCTTGCTTAACTACTGTCACCAAAATGCAACCATAATGGACAAGTCCCATTACAGTCCTGAGCTGAGGACTTTTTACTTGCAGATGAAAATCCTCAGATAAGTGGCAAGAGCCAGATTTTTGACTATGACTATTAAAAATAAGATTCTTGGTAACAAAACAATGAGTTAGGGCTTTAAGTCTATTATGTAATATTAAATAGTTTACTTGTTAAACTGTTGTAGCTAATGCATGTTTAAATTATATTTGTTGACTTGTTTGGGGGCCAAATAAATCAATAGATAAAATTGAGTTGACCAGAAAATGAAGCAACAGTATAAAATTAACTCCTGCTTCCCAAATAATCTGCACTTCCTGAAATACTCCACTGAAGAAGATAACTCCAAATTCCTCTTCTTTTAACATCAAGTTTTTTATTTTGTATTACTTATACATGTCAGTGTGAACAATGTGATACCTGGGCACCATACATTTAGTAGAAATATATATAATATTGTAACTCATAGTTATTACATTTCATTTTCATTGATTCACATTGTTTAAACAATTCTAATACTGCCGCCATTCAATTTCTAGTCCTCCCTCTTATTGTTGCACATATATATTTTTATATTAAAATATGTATATTGTTGTTCCCCTATTATTTCTATTTCTATTCTTTCTTATTTTTCCCATTGGTTCATTTAAGCATACATAACATTTCTTTTACCGGTATTATAACCCCAAATTCCTACACTGAATGTTCTTCAATTGACCTGATTTTAGAATTCAGAACATTCACCCAGTAATTAATGTGCAGCAGCCAGTCTACAAATTAAATTCAAAAATCAAACAAGTTTAGGACCATGAAAATAGCTCAGTTTTCATGGCCTTCTTCCCAGATAGATGGCATGGAAAATAAAGGCATGGCTATGACCTGTGCAGCATTTGGATTTGGCAGTAGATTTTACGTTGCATTTGCTTGCCAAGATGTCATTCCCCATGTTCTTCACTGTAAAAGTGAAAAGGACAGTGGTTTTATTGCTATGTTCATGATGATTCGTTTGCTATGGAGCCTATTCCCTGCTGTTCTGAAGGGCAGAGATGTATTTATTTAGTCTATGTACCCACAGATGTTCCATAGATGTGGCAACTACCTAGTTTCCTCCATGCAAGCTAAATTAACTTCCAGGATGCTCCTTTGTATTGCTGGGAAATCACTGTACACTAAATTGGAAGTTGATAATTGGCTTATGCATATTTGAAAGAGGTATAATGATATCTAAAGTGAGCATGATCCCTCTGTTGTTTGCTAAAATATTTTGACTTCCTTCAGATTTTCATGAAACCCTGAAAGAAAGGTATAGTGTTCTAAAGAATCCACACATTAAAATTAATACAGACCTTTAAGGTAGCATTACCTGTTAGTTTAGATCCCTTCGTTTGAATTATTCTCAAAGAATACTGTCATCCAGAGGCCTTGTTTAGGATTGTAAGCTCCCTTTTAGGATCTCCCAGCTGGCATCTATGATCTATTTACGTAGGGCTTGTTGATGAAGTGACTCAAATTCACTAAAATTTTGACTACTGATGGAGAGAATTCCTTTAGTGTTCACTAGACCACTTTCCTGCTATATTGTTTTCATTGGATTCATCTGTCAAGCACTTGGTAAAGAAAGAGGAGTTGCCAATAGTCTTGAATAGCACTTGGTAAAGGAAGAGGAGTTGCCAATAGTCATCATTGAATCAGTGGTGAGATTCAAATAATTTAACAACCAGTTTGCCCAGGGTCAGGTTGGCTGTTGTGGGAGGCATGGCCCATTCCCGCCCTCCAGCTCCACACACATGCAGGTCGAGCCTCCTGCAATGACCAACTTGACCCTGGGTAAACCAGCTGTTAAATTATCCCCCCTCCCAATCAAAGTGGATCTTGGGCACTGCACTACAGTGGAGAAATAGGAAATGGAGCAGCTGGCATGAGGGAAGGAGGAAGGAAATAAATCTTCTCCTTCCCTTGCACTGACTGTTCCATTGCTCATTTCTCCATTGCAACGCAGCACCCAGGATCCACTTTGATAGCGGGTGGTGGGTAATTTAACAACCAGTTCTCCCAAGCTGGTGTAAATCAGCTGAATCCCACCACTGCATTGAACCCATGATTTTAGATTACTATTAGCCCACCTATTCCCCATCCCTTTTGGGCAATAATTGTGAAGAAGATGGTGACAAACCAGCTAGAGACCACATAAGAAGTAGATTATATGAACCATTTTTACCAAGACCTAGGTATGGAACTAAGACAGCAATGGTCCCTCTCTGGGTGAACTTTGTAGGGGCTTGGATAGGGGTTTTATGCCTTTCCTGATCATTTTCAGCCTCTCAGCAAGGTATACCATACTGGGCATGGTATTGTTAGATTGCTAGATTGCTTGCATTGGTTGAGAGTTGAAGGCACTCTTTTATAATAGCTTTGTTTCTTCTTCATTAGGAAAATTCAGTCTGTAGGGGCAAAGGATAAGAGCTTGACCCAGTCGTTCATATCTTGTGGGGTGTGTCAGTCCTTTGAAGTTGGCCAGATCAAGAAACAAACAGGAATTTTAGGAATACTATTTTATTGTTGGATACAGTAACATAATCTTGAGAGTTTGAGGGAATTTCTCTCAAGCTAAGATTCATTCTCTGACTTTTCATTTTTTTCAGGACTGAATTTTCACATCTTCTCCCTTATCTGTTCATTCCTTTCTTCCCCAATATCATGTCTTTACAGAGTGCTACAGAGCTTGGTCTTCCCTGCCCTGCTCTTTAACATCTAAATAAAGCTGGACTTCCAGTTTGCAAGGCTTCGGCGGTGGCAGGAATCCACGACTGTGCGCGGTTTCGGCTGCGCTCGCCGGTGGAATGCCCTCAATCCAACTAGATTTGGGGGCTATAGTTACCCTGTAGAGGTAACTGAAGATAGGGGAGATCCAGCAGAGGTCTGGGGGAATCGCAACCCCCCTCCTCAGCTGACTTAACTCTCCCTTTTCCGAAAGCGGGTGGAGAAGTAGGCACAGATGGCTGCAACAAAGAGGCTTTCATCCGGATAAGAATTGCAGAGGAAGTTGAGAAAGTGAAAGTTTGTTGATACAGGATAAACAGTAACATTTAAAGTACCCCTGGAATTTAAACTTCATTAAAGATACATCATCCGCTGACAGAAGACGGAAAAAGCGGTGAATGAAAGTCAAAAAAAGGGAAAGTTTGTTTTTCTCACTCTCCTTTCCTTACGGTGATAGGCAAATGGAATGAGAAATCGAAAAAACCATTTTGGCATCAGCCGGTAATTCTTGAAAACTAAGCCAAGGACAATAAAATTTCTGAGCATCGGGGGGGGGGGGGGGGTAAGAGAACTCCTTTTTTGCATTAGTGGGAAGGGAGAGAAAAGAATAAATATTAGATTTTGTTGCGAGGAGTGGTTGTGAATTATAAGACAAGGCTTAAACTTGCTAACAAGACGTTCTAAAAGATATATTGAATTGGATGCTTTTGTAACTGAACTTAACGTCCGAGGAGGAGAATATAAAGTAAGAAGAAAGGTGCTACAATGAAAACAGTCGTTGTATTTTGGCTTGCTTGGTGGCTTTCGGATTTTGGAAATCATTATTTAAAGACTAAATATGAGTTTCGTAAATTAAAAAAAACTTTTTAAACAATGGCACTGTTGTGTGAACTGAAATTGAATTTAAAAAGCTTAAAAGAAGAGGAACAAGAAAGGGAAGGGCTCTTCTGGACATCTGTTTTCCATTTTTAGAAATGGCGATTTTCTACCTACCAGAAACTACAAAACAACGAAGACTGGGATGAAGAAGAGAAGCCATTCTTTAATGGAACCCAACACTTTACAGAGGGAAGAAAGAGAAAGCAGGGGAAGAGGAATGGAAGAATTTAAGATTTAAAATAAAACAACCCAAAAAGGGGAAAGATAAGGTGAAACATCGATACAATGTTCAGATGCAACAGAAAAGAGGAATAACAAGAGTGTGGATTAAGAGTGGAGATTAAAGAGACAGAGGGAGTAAAAAGGCTATGATCTGTGGAAAGAACAGAGAAGGGAAAAAGGGAAGCAGAGGTACAAGGTTTAAACAGATGTAAAGAAACAGATTTTATGTTAGAGATAGTGGGTAAAAATATGATTAAAAAGAGATTCTGCAAAAGTACACAAGATTGTATTGTTTGATATTTATATTTGAAATAAGTTAGAAACTGGATTTAATAATAAAGCTTAATTTGCTATGGATTATTGTTTTAATTATATTATAAACTTATTACTTTTTATTTACATATAGTATGTAGCTTTAGAATGTATAGCAGAAACAGAATGAAAAGTATAATATTAAGTGTTAAATTAGGGGAAGATTTAAAGGCGTCATCTTCAATCAGTGATTACAGAGAAATTTTGGTGTTTAATGAGAAAAGATAATAGTAAATTGAAACAGAATAGACAAAAGATATACTCATAATGATTTAAATTGAGATGAAATAAATAAAATGAGAATTAAGAGAGTGAAAGAGGGAGAAAGCTATATAGAAAATGTTGAATATGGTAACATAAGATATGAAATGGGATAAAAAGTGAGCATGAATTTGAATTTATGTCTGTATAAAAAGATGTAACTCGGGAAGCCGCTTTCCAAAAAGAAGTTTTATGTTTTTATGTTTTGTGCTTTGTTTGTGTATGTTTGTTTATTGAAAATCAATTAAAAAATTTCAAAAAAACAACATCTAAATAAAGCTAGTTGGAGGAAGGGTCATCTGACAGTTTGGAGTACAGAATCATCAGTGCACTGATGATATCCAACTTATATCATCATCACAGGCAATGGGCAGATGCTGTCAACATCTTATTCTGGTCTTGGACATTTTCAGTATCTGGATGGAAGGGAAGAATTTGAAGTTGAATTAAAATTATTATTTGTTTATTGCAGTTTTCTACTCATGCTAGTGCCATGTCTGCTGGGTTTGCATTACTTGGAAGAAGCAGGCCATTAAGAATTTGTCAGAATTATCATCATGCCAGGGAATTATGAGCAACTGTGGATGGAGTATGGAACAGTGTAATGGTACATGGAAATGAATGGAAACTGGGCAAAGTGATGTTACCTTGGGAATGGTCAGATAGGAGGGAACACAGCCCATAGCTTCATAATAGAGCAAGAGGGAACGGAGACAGTTTTCAGAGAACTGAACAGGTGAAACTTGAAAAATTAGAATATCGTGCAAAAGTTCATTTATTTCAGTAATGCAACTTAAAAGGTGAACCTTAATATATGAGGATGATCATTACATGCCAAGCAAAATAGTTCAAGCATGATTTGTCTAATTGAGATGATTATGGCTTACAGCTGATGAAACCCCAAAATCACAATCTCA
>BHFT01041755.1:0-19030 GCA_004320025.1 Laticauda laticaudata | reverse complement strand
AACGAAGCAGTCGGAAGCACGTCGCCATTCAGAGGAAAAGACCTGCTGCCCGGGCCGGAATTGGCTGCCTTGCCTGCCCTGCCTGCATGTCTGCCTGCCCAGCCTTGGGTGCCAGCCTGCCTGCAAGCTTGCTGCCAGCCAGTTCTGCCTGCCAGCCCTGCTGCATGCCTTCCTGCCAGCCTTGGTTCATTGCCTTCCTGCCAGCCTTGGTGCCTGCCTGCCTGCCAGCCTTTCCTGCAGCCTTGGTTGCCTGCCTCCGCTGCCAGCCTTGGTGCCTGCCTTGGTGCCAGCCTTTCCTGCCAGCCTTGGTGCATGCCTGCCTTGCGCCTTGCCTGCCAGCCTTGCTGCCAGCCTTGCTGTCTTCCTGCCTGCCATCCTTTTGGGGCAATGCCTTGGTGTCACTGCCCTGCCTGCCAGCCTTCCTGCCAGCCTTGTGCCACACCTTCCTGCCAGCCTTGGTGCATTTGCCTGCTGCAAGCCTTCCTGCCAGCCTTTGGTGCCTGCCTCCTGCCAGCTTTCATGCCAGCCTTGGTTCTGCCGCCTCCCGGGCAGAGCCAGGCAACCCACAACCAATGCGGAAGCGCACAGCACAGCCTCAGCCATCTGCTGCCACCCCTGACAAGAAGGGACAGGGGCTACCATCCCCACCCCCTGGCCCTCACTCTGGTTCTCCTGGGGCTATCTGCAGCAAGGGCTCGCTCTTCTGGGGTGGCGCTTCTGCTGTCTCTGCTTCTGGAGGAGTGTTGACCAAGCACTCCAGCACCAGCCACCTCCACAGCACCTGGACCCTTCACCCCTGAGACTGAGTGACCAAGAGGAGTGCCAGAGACTCATTGTTGTTTTATACTTCTTGTTAATAAAGTCTATTTTTGATTTCATACACTATGCTTCATTTCTTTTTTTAATAAAGTCTCTTGGTGGAAACTTTAGAAATGGTTCAGCCCTTTGCCATGCTTGTGGGATGGGTTAAGATAAGCAGTGGGATTGGCGCAGGGATACCTTTGGGATGGGTATTAGCTGTGGGATAGATAACCTCCAGTGCCAAAAGCAAGTGGACTGTATTGGTCCCACCCTCCCAGCTGCCACACCTTTGCCCTTTATTATCAATAATAATGTAATAATCTCCACAACATGTCACACAAACACAACTCTTTATTAAACACCCTGTTCAATTGTAGGCCACCCAACATACTATGGCCCCAATCTTCATCCTAGTGTGATGAGACAGGCTGAAGGGGCAATCCATTAAGCATCTACCATCCTGCTTTGCCACTCCACTGCTCCAGCTTGGGGAGTGGCACCAAGTGTCTCAGGACGGTTGCGCTGCTTTTCCCTTCACTGTGAGGCTCTGTTGGGGCCTTGCAAACATCCTCAGTGTCTATCAGTTTTGCCCCTTGCCTCCCATTCCCCGGCTCCATGTCCCCATTTGCCTTAACTGACGGTCCACAAGCCTGTCCATGTAACAACTGGTACGGCGGTGCGCATGAGTTGTGCAGGATGCAGCAAGCTCCCATGATGCTTCCTCACGGTCCTCTGGGCTATGCTGCATGGTGTGAGAAGTACCTGGGAACCATGTTGGCCAGGATGCTCAAAGGCGTTGTCCACCACCCGCCTTACCCTGGACACCTGTACGTTGAAGAATACTCTCTTTATGGGTGAGCTTCTGGAGTGTGTAGGGCTTCCATGAGGTAGGTTGTGAGGCGAGAAGGCATCATCCCCCATGATGAAGTAGGGCACATCTGCGTTGTCGTTGGGCAGCGGGTTGGATCTGGGAAGCCCAACGATGAGGTTTCTTCCAGCCCTCTTGAGGACACTGGCGGTTGTAACCTGGGCATCTGAAGATGAACGTTGCAGAAAGCAATCGATGCTACATGAACTTGTAGTCACACGACCATGGCGAAGAGGACGATGCTGTAGAAGCCCTTGGAAGTTGAGAAATAAGTGGAGCCTGAGTTGGCTGCACTTTGCAAGGGCCCACGTGGCTTGCCATCTATCTGGCATCCAAGGTGTGTGGGAAGTTCCACTTTGGATACCACTGCTCTGCAACTATCTTCCAGCCTTCTTCAGTGGAGGGGTACTGGAGGAGCTCCTCCTGATTCTTTGATGATGGCCTGCACCACTTCTCTGAACCACAAGTGCCTGTTAGGATGCACACGTCCAGTGTTGGATTGCACCCTCCAGCTGATAACTGCATGCCTCCTGTAGGAGCGTCCCTGAGGTCAGGTGGCGCAGCGTGAGTGCAACCTTGAGCCCAGGTTCCAGGCTGGGGCGGAATCTGCGTGGCTCTGCTGTCAACCTGGGTGTCAGGCGCTGCACAATTCGTCAAAACATGGCTGGAGGCCATTCCTCACTGAAGTTCTGGAACGCCCCGATGTGTCTTCGTTCCTGGAGCTCCACCATCAGCTTGTTGTACAGTCGTCCTCTGCCTTCTGCGAACCCATTTTTGGACCCAGACTCTTTTTTGGCTGCCTCTTTTTCTTCTCGCAGAGAGTTCACAGAGCTGCAGATGGCTTCGCACTGTTGCAGAACGATGGTGGCTACCAAAAGGACTGTGGTTACGATCCACAGTGGACATGACTGGATTGCTTGTGGAAGGGTAAGAGTCAGATGAAAGGCTTGCAGAGGTTCTTCCCAAGCTGGGCCTGCTGTCTTGAAAATTGAGATGCAAGATGAGTTGCTTCCCCCTTTTTATCGGAAATATTGGTTTTCTCCGACTAAGGCATCCTCTAGGGATCCTCTAAGCATCCTCTAGACCAAACTTAATTATCCGAGATAGGTCCCTCTGTGAACTGTTTTTCCTTTTTAAACCATTTTGTTTCAATGCTGCATCCGTTCTGTGTCTGTTCCGCTTTCTCCCTGCGTCCGGGCGGATGCGAGTTGCGCGATGCCTATGCTGGATGCCTTGCGGATGGCCCTAGCGGATGTCCTAGCAGATATAGTGGATCGTTAACGGATGCGTAGCGGATGCAGAAGCGGATGAAACTAGATACATTTTCTCGCGCAAAAGTTTTTGCAGCCAAAACTTTCTGAGCAGATGAAACGTCAATAGACGGATTGCTGGACGGATAGAGGAGCGAAGCCAAAATGAAGGCAGTGAGTATCGTGTTTTCCAATGGATGGGCAAGCTTTTTTGTCCGTTTTAACATCCTCTTTGCATCCGTTGGTTCAGTCTGGACATGGGCTTTAGCAATTGACCATCACAAAGTGCCCCTGACAATGAGTTGATATCAGGCTTGGCCATGCCTACTGTGGCCCCCTAGAATGATCAAACACAACCCGATCACCCCCAACGAAGTTGAGTTTTGACACTTTATGATCTTTACACCATTGCTGCCATAAGGATATTTCATCAGTTTCAAACCTTTATCCATCAGAGGTGGTATTCAGCTGGTTCTGACCAGTTCTGGAGAACCAGTAATGGAAATTGGAGTGGTTTGGAGGACCAGCAAAATCCCACCTCTGGACTGGCCCCACCTTCAGAGTATTGCGCAGCGTAAATTCAGCGCCAGAAAGTAAAAAGAGGGTTTAACTGAGGCTTCGTTTAACTTCTTTATAAAACATATGAAGTTAAACTTTACAATACCAGTTGTAGATTTCTCCAACATGGAGCAAACTCAAACAGAGAGACATGTTACAGTTTCAGAGCAGAGCTCTAGTTTTCAGCAAGCAAGCAAGTAGTTAGTTCTCTCTTTCACTTTTAGAGCTGAGCACAGAACAGAAATTAACCATGCGCCAGACTCTCTCTTTTAAATTTCAGATCCTCAATTCAGCTTCTTAATGGCTGACCTTGTTATTAAGCTCTATTCCAGTTCATGAATATATATTGACACCTTACCCCATCTATTCTCTGCCTCCTGAGTCCCAGCTGCCTTGGCTGGGTCTCTTTGTTGCCCTGCAACAGGAGAATGGAGCTAGAAAGCGGTTACTGTTGTGGGGAGGAAATGGGAATTTGGGATATTTATAAATATTAATTTATATTTTATTATAAATATTAAATTTACATTTTTATAAATAAATTTATATATATATATATATACATATTATATTATATATATATATATATATATATATATATATATATATAATATATATATATATAATATATATATTATATTAACAGAAACTGGAATGATGAGAATATATATTTGGTAGGTGACTTTAAATATGATAGTGAATCAAGAAAAGACTTTAAGAGTTAATGACATTAAAAAAAAAGGAAATATTTATGAAAATGAATTAGGTAGCAATAGGTAAAGATATAAGAAACTATATTAAATGCTTAAATCTTACATTCATTATCTATCTATATTTTATATATAATTATATAATAAAGAAATTTGTTATAGAAAGATAAGTAAATGTAAAAAAAGTCCTTGATGTTTGAATATAATGATGTATTAAAGTTTTATGTTTTTAAAATTTTGAAATCTAAACAAAATTTAATGGATAAAGAAAGGAAGGATTGCAGTAATCTTCCTCTAGGAGTGGGGAAGGGAAAATGGGAATTTTATAGTATCCTTCCCCTGCCTAATGCCCACGCGAAGCCATGCCACACCCATTCAAGCAATGCCCACAGAAACCGCAGTGAAATTTTTGAATTCCACCACTGCTAACGAGGCGGTGGTGAGAAATTCATTATTTTTGGCAATAGGGGCAGGCCCTGGATTATCTTGGCTGTCCCCTGAAGCTAAGCAGGGCTCAGGCCTGGATTAAATAACTGTATGGGCGCCCACCAGGGATTCTTAGGCTTACACAGCCAGCCTAGCAAAAAAAGCAGAGCCAAACAACACCTATTCCGACTGCAAGAACCACTCCAAGGACTGTGTTGTTCAATCCCAGGAGTCAAACTTAATTCAAGTCGTTTTAGTGCCTAAATAACAAGCAAAGTCAAAGTGACTTCTGGAACTGGGGCAGGAAGCACTTATGTCTTGTAAAGATTCCTTCTAACATGACAGTTAACTGATCAATTGCAATATTTGGCCAGTCGCAGCCAAGCAAAAGGAAGTTGATTCATTTGCGGTCTTCATCAAAAAAAAAAAATGTTGCTATTGGACTTTGATGTGCAACAATAAGAGTTCCCAAAAAGAAAAAATAAAGAAAAAAAAAGGGGTGGGTGGGGAGAATCCTCTCCAAGAGTCGAGAAACCTCTATGAGAAAGAGGAACAAAAAGTTCCTCAGCAGGAACAGGAGAAGGAAACAAGCTGTATTTCACTTGTCAAAGCTGCTTCCTGCCCAAGTTAGCCGATTTTGAAACAAAATGCTGTGTGAGTACAGAGAATTGGAAAAGGCAGTGTTGGCTATTAGTAGAAATTCTGGGGATTATCGTTTACATATGTCGTTTCATGCTTTTAATTGTCCGCCATTGTTTGAATGTATATTTTTAAATGTAAAAGGATTTTCATCAGATAGTGAGCTGACTCTACTCGGCTAAACTCGCTACTGTAAGGCAGGAAGCCAAGAGCTTTTTAGTTCTACAAATCTTGCTTTCCTAAAACAAGGCAAGATGGAATGGTTGTTCCTGGTTTATCTTTCAGTTCTGTTTCTCCAAAATGGCTTTTCTGAATTGCCCACAATCTCAAGTTTCTTTCAGATTGAAAAAGAATTCACTCACCCGATGCAGGAATTCCTTCCTTTCTGTATCATTTCAGCCAAGCTCTTCTGGAAAACCTCCAGTGATGGAGCACCCATAACTTCCAAAAATGCATTCCTTCCTTCCTTTCCTCCCTCCTTCCTTCCCTTCCTTCTTCCTTCCCTCCTTCCTTTCCCTTCCTTCCTTCCTCCCTTCCTTCCCTCCTTCCTTCCCTTTTCTTCCTTTTCCTCCCTCCTTCCTTCCTTCACTTCCTTCTTCCCTCCTTCCTTTCCTTCCTCCCTTCCTCCCTCCCTCCTTCCTTCCTTTCCTTCCTTCTTCCCTCCTTCCTTTCCTTCCTCCCTCCCTCCCTCCTTCCTTCCTTCCTAATTTATATGCCTCCCATTTCACTGTCAAGTGATTCTGATACTTTAAGAATAAAAATATCTAATAGGAAGAATTGTATCCTTGGGAATGGATCAAAAGTGATCAGTTGAAGGCAAACCTTCAGGAGGAAGATATAAAACGTACCCTATACATAACCTTAGGAGAGAAAGTCACGTTTTTTGGCTTTTTACAGCAACTGATATCACTCCCAACTATGATAAGAGTGTAGTTAAGAACAGGCCAACATCTCTTCTCTAGCAAACAATTATAATGATGCAAACCACAATGAACACATAATGCACATGTGTTCTTAATGATATAAATCTGCCCTCAGGGTTTTGCCAAAAAATTCTTCTGTGTCAAGACTAGAAATTTTAATAAGAAAATCTTGAAAAACCTCAACATTTCATTGGGTGAAGTTATTAAAACATGCAAATGCATTCAGAGGCAAGAAATCAAAATAGTTGTAGGGTAAGCTGTCCACAGATGCAAAACTGCCATTTTGGAGATCACTGAGGGCAAAGCCATTAGAAAGCTGAATGTGCCTCCATACAGTTGAAACAGGAATGCTTGGAAGGAGGGGTCATAAAAGTCAAGTTGTGACAACTGTGTAGATGGAGGCCCCAGGCCTTCTTCCATTGTGGAGTTGGCATTGTGTTCATTTTTTTTTTCAAGCTGCTCCTCCCAGGAGGGTCCTGGACCAAAAAGACCAGGTTGTGTGGTAGAATAAAGTCTAGAGTCGCAGAATAGAAGCTCTCTTCCCTGGGAAGCAAAGAGACAAGATAGCTTGGAATCTTCGATATGCAAGAAAAGGATGAAGGCGACCAACTCCAGCAGTTGGAACATGGAACAGAGAATAACAGAGTTGGCAAGGACCTTGGAGGCCATCTAGTCCAACCTCCTTGGGCAGAAACCCTGTAACATTTTAGACAAAAAGCTGTCCAGTCTCTTCTTAAAAACCTCCAGTGTTGGAGGATTCACAACTTCTGGAGATAAGTTGTATCACTAGTTAATTGTTCTCAGTGTCAGGAGATTCTCTCCTTAGTTCTAGGTTGCTTCTCTCCTTGATTAGTTTCCATCCGTTGCTTCTTGTCTTGCCTTCTGGTGCAATTAATTTCACATTAATTTCAACTAAGTTCACAGGGTTTATCGAACAGTTATGAAGATAATGACAAGATTCCTGTATATAGGTGAGCAGTAATAAACTATTCTGAAATAACTCCTGTTGTCATTCTTGGTTCCTTTTGGGCCTAACAGGTTGCCTGTATGTCGTATCTCGAGATCAGTTCAGAATGGAAAGAATGACCTCTATACCAGGTCTTATTAGAAGTTCTCTAATGTTCATAAGAGATGCAGTGGTTCAGCAGCTAAGATGCTGAGTTTGTCAATCAGAAAGGTTGGCAGTTTGGCGGTTCGAATCCCTAACGCCATGTAATGGAGTGAGCTCCCATTCCTTGTCCCAGCTTCTGCCAACCTAGCAGTTTGAAAACATGTAAAAGTGCAAGTGGAAAAATAGGGATCATTTTGGTGGGAAGGGAAGAGTGTTCCGTGAACCTTCGGCCTTTAGTTATGCCGGCCACATGACCACGGAGACGTCGTCAGACAGCTCTGGCTCTTTGGCTTTGCAAGGGAGATGAGCACAGCACCTTAGAGTTGGAAATGACTAGTATGTATGTAGGGGAACTTTTATCTTTTTTAATGTTGATAGTGGAAAAACTGTCCATGGAAAATCAAATGGAGGTGATCTTTTCTAGGAATATTATGAAATGCAACATTCTCAGGACGGAACTATTAAATGTTTTAGAAATTCTACTTTGTATGCAATATTAAGTGTAAATCCAACATGGAATCCATATCCTGAAATTGAAGAATCCATCCATGACACACTTGCAGGGAAATGGTTATTAATGCTTGGTTATATATTTTTTTCTTTCTCAGTGCATAGAAAGTGCACATTAATTCATCTTCTACTTTGCTGCCTTTCTCAAATATTATTCACTCTGCCTTATCTATAATTTATCTACAAATGAAAGCAATGACAAATACAATTCCTAAATACAAAGTGTTGGGGTTTTTCTCCTGCTTTAATGCCAAGTACTTCTAAGAGCTGATTAAAATGTTTGCACTGCTTCTAAGGAGTCCTGTGTATTTATAATAAAGTCTTTATTTGTGGTCTGAGAAATTGGAGGCCTTACTTGAAACTATCTAGGGTATTTATACAGATTTACCTTCCAGAAAAAAAAAAAAAAAAATTTGATTTAATATATTGAACAATCAAGGACCAATGTGTGTACAAGTCAATCTAAAACAAAAATGGTTAATTAAAGGCAAATCACAATCTGTTTATAATGTAAAACAGTTGTAGACGAGGTAGATGAATATAATATTTTTTATTTCCTTTATGAGTTTTTCCTTCTTCTACAAGATAACTCAGACTTATGGACATTTCCGCTAATCTTCATTCAAATTTGATAAAATCCAGATCTGCTTGCTTTCTGGGAGGTTCTAATATCACATATCTTCTTGCTGGATTATCAAGGCATTTAGGATAATTTTTAGTTGGTCCTGCAACCTAGTATATCTCACAACTACAGGCATTTGGACGTCCCTAAAATGTCACTTGGATCCTATGAGAGGCAACAACAAAGCCATCAACTCACCTTTCCTCTTAAAAGATCTTCTAAAATGGTGGCAGTTCAGGAGATGGGATTCTTATAAATGGAGAAAATGGGGTGCAGATTCCATAGGGTTGTAAAGAAATGTCCTGATTTACTGAACATTTTCAAATAGACTATGGCTTAGTCAGAAGTCAATTAATAAAGATGGGATACCCATTTTGAACTGGTGCAGTCTGTTGGGGATACTACCTTAGTTGGGAATGGGTGGTTGTTGATGGACAAAAGCAAGAGTTTTGATTGCAACAATTGTTTCAGTGGTTTCTTCTATCACATTGCAAAAAAGAAAAAGAAAAAAAAGAAAAATGTGTCACATGAGGGGAACATGATATTTTTTACATAACCGGGACTTGTTGGATGGCCTTGGTTTTAATGTTTTGAGATGCCAAATGAGGAAAGGTACAACTCTGCTTAATCCAGTTTCATTTCCAGGAGCGTCCATGTAGTTTATTTTTTTATTTGATTTTTATCCTGCTTTTATTACTTTATAAATGTGACGAACATACATAATTCTCCTTTTTCCTATTTTTTTCACAACCCGGTGAGTTCCTTTCCTCCTTCCTTTCCTCCTTCTCCTCTTCCTTTCCTTTTTGCCCTTCCTTTTCTCTGTTCCTTTCCTCTTCCTTTTTCCTTTCCTCCTCCTCTCCTTTTCCTGTGCTCCTTCTGTTCTTCTCCTCTTCCTTTCCTCTTCCTCCTCCTCCTTTCCTCCTCCTCCTCCTCCTCTTCCTCTCCTCCTCCCCCTTCTCAGTACCCTTGGCTTGTGGCTGCTCCCTGCTGTAGGGTGGCGGAGGCCGGAAACTCCTGGACCCCCAGCTCAGGGCTTTTGCAAGCCTTCATCCCCACAGACGGTGCCTGATATCATCATTATAGTTCCTTGAGCTCTTACAAAGTTGCCCCTTTGGACAGGTGGATCGTGAGCCCTCTGGCAGGTGAGTTTTGAGACGAGTTTGGGGAAAAAAAGCAGCTGCCACTTGTGCTTCCTCCTCTTTGCAATACAGGTAAGTCCTCAAACGAACGGCCACAACCTTTCGGTTGTTAAGCGAGATGTTTGTCCAGTGAGGTTTTTTGTTTTTTTTTCCCCATTGCCCCTCCCTCTGAGACACTGCAACCGTCATAAATGTGAGTCAATAGCCGAGCGTCCAAATTTTGATCATGGAACCCTGAGGATACTGCAATAGTCGTTAAGTGGGAAAAATGGTCCTAAGTGCAAAACAACAACAACCACCAATCGTTAAGTGTGAAAAACGGTCTTAAGTCCCTTTTCTCAGTGCCGTTGTAACTTGGAACGGTCACTAAACGAGCCATTGTAAGTCGAGGACTAGCCGTGTCATTGAAAGGACCCATCCTTGGTCCTCTCTTCTGATTGGCAGCCACCAACTTTTGAAAAGTTTTGAGAGGCGGGTTGGCGGGGGGGGGGGGGGGNGGAGGCAGGGGCGCCCGCATCTTCACTGCCCCCCACCCCCCAGCTGAGCCTGGACGGAGCCCCCTGAGGCCATCCGCCCGGCCCCCTTCCCGGGCCTCCCGGCCGCGGCTCTTCCGCCTGCCGATCAGCTGACCGCCTTGAGGAAGCGGCATCCCGCAGGGGCTTCAGCCGGGAGGCCACGCGCAGCTGGCCGGCCGCGCCCCTCGCCCCGCCCCGCCTGCCTCACCGGCCGCTCCGACAAGCGCAGCCATGGCCGGGCGGCTGGTGGACGGGACGCAAGTAAGTGCCTTCGCCCGGCCCGCTCAGCCTCCTGGCCTCGCCTCCTCCTCCTTTACGCTTCTCTTTTGCCCCTTTCCCCTTCCACCTCTCCATTTCCTCCTCTCGTTCTCCTCCTTTCCTCTCCTCCCCCCTTCCCCTCTCCTCCTGCCTGTCTTTCCTTCTACCTATCACTTTCTCTCCTCTTTCTGTTTCCCTCCTTTCACTTCCTTCTTCCTCTCCTTTTCCTCCCCCCTTCCTTTCCTTCTTTCCTCTTCCTCACCTGACCTCTCCCTCTCCTTTCGTTCTTCTCTCTCTCCCTCTCGTCCTCTTCTCCTTCTCCATCCTTCCCCTCACCCTCCTCTTTCCCCTCCTCCCGCTTCCTCCTTCCCTCTCTCCTTTCCTTCTTCTCTCCTCTCGCTCCTCCTACTTGCCTCCTCTTCCTCTCCTATACACATCCCCTTTCCATCTCCAGCTTTCTTCCTCCCTCTCGTCCTTATCCTTTCCCTCCTTCTTCCTTCGCATCCCTCCCCTTCCTCTCTCCCCCTGTCCCCTCTTCCTCCTACGCCTCCTTCTGCGCTTTTTCCTCTTCTCTCCTCTCGTTGCCTCCCTGACCTGCTGTTTCCTCCTTCGCGCATCCTCCCGTCTTTCCCATTCCATCCGTACTCCTCTTCTGACCTCCGTCTATTTTCCCTCCACCTCCACCTTGTTCCTCCTGTCTTGCATCTCTATGTTCATAGCCTACCCTCTCCTCCATCTTTCCCCCTTCCCGCTCCTCGACCTTCCCTCCTCCGTTCGCCTTTTCCTGCGTCTCTCAGCCTCCTCGTCCTCCGCCTTTCCTTCTTCTTCCTCCCCCGCTTTCCTCCTAGCGCCTCTCGTCCTCCCTTTCCTTCCCTCTTGCCTCTCTACCCTCCTTCCTCTATTCCCACTCCCTCTCCTCCTCTCTCTCTCCTACCTTTCTCTACTCTCTCGTCCTCCCGGCTTCTCCTTCACTTCCTCTCCTCTCTTCCTTTCTCTCCTCTCGTCCTTTCCTTCCCTCCTTTCTCCTTCCCTACCCCTCCCTTTCGTTCTCCCTCTACTTCCTCTCCTCTCCTCCTGCCCCTTCCTTCTTTCCCCCTTCCCCTCTCTCCATTCCCTCCTCTCCTTTCCTTCTTCTCTCCCTCGTCGCTCTCCTCCTTTCCTCCTCTTCCTCTGCCTCTTTCCTCCCTTCTTCCCTCCTCTCGTCCTCCTCTCTTTCCTCCTCTTCCTTCTCCTTCCTCCCTTCCTCTTTCCCCCTTCCCTCCTACTCCTTCCCTCCTCTCTTTCTCTTCTCTCCTCTCGTCCTCCTCTCTTCCTCCGGGCTTCCTCCTCCTCCATTTCCTATTCTCCCTTTCCTCCTCCATCTCGTCCTCCTCCTTTGCCTCCTCTGTCCTCTCCTACCCTCCCTTCCTCTTCTCCCCCTCCCCTCTCCTCCCCATTCCCTCCTACTCCTTCTTCTTCTCTCCCCTCGTCCTCCTTTCCATTCCTCCTCTCCTCTCCTCCTTTCCTCTCCCTTTCTTCCTCCTTCCTCCTTCAGTCCGCCTGTGGCCTGCTCCCGGAGACCATCCTGCGCTCCCAAAACTATTCCCTGGCCGCCCGCCTCTTTCCCCCTCAGCCGCCCTTTTCCCCGCCTTCCTCCCTGTCGCGGCCGTCTCAACCTGCCGGCGCGCGAGGAAAAAGGGAGAGAAAAACGGAGCCCCACCCCCACTCACACACACACATCACCCCCCCTCGCCGCGCGGCGCGCGCCCGAAGGGGCCGCGCCTTCTGACACGCTGCGCAACGTCAATTTGGCTCGCGCACGCGCTGCTCTGCTCCATGGGCTCAGCCTCCCCCCCGCTTTCCTCCCCGGCTCTTTGAAGGCAATCCAGACGTTCCTTTCCTGTCCTTCCACAGCCTTTCTTTGAAGAAGCCCTTCCTGGAGTTCTTGGTCGCACAGTTTAACGATAGTTCGTTTAGGGACCGTTTCAACGTATACAGCAGCCCTGAAACAAGGGACTTCGCCACCTCACTTCCCTCACACTTCTCGCTTGCAGGCATCCGGGGGGGGGGTAGAAGGGGAGTATCTCACGATGTTATTGTTTACGAGGCTTGCCAGCTGACTCCTATTTGCCGATGTTGCTGTGCGCCCGGGGTCATGATGACACCCTTTTTCTTTCCCCCCCCCCTTTTATGACCTTCTGAATTCACGTTCATGATGGTGTGGCAAGAAAGATCACACATGGAATGGGTAAAAACCTCGCTTAACAACTGGTCGTCTGCAACTGAAATGTTGGGCTTGGTTCTGGACGTAAGTCAAGAATTAGAATGAAGAAGGTAGAATAACAAGTTGGTAAGGGACCTTGGGAGGTTTTCTAGTCCAACCCCCTGCCTAGGCAGGACCACCCTACACCACAGGACATAACTGTGTGGCATTCCAGGAGGGGAAGAACAGCCATGGTGAATAGGCAGCAATACAAATCTAATAAACAAACACACACACACACACACACACACAGGTCTCCAGTGCAGAATCTCCCAAGTGTACCTACAAACAACTTCCCAATTTGAAATACTTCAGTTAGGTCAACCCAATTGCCCCCTACTAAAGCATTCCCACACCAAAATATTTATATATATTTCATACTTCTTCACTTTCCCATCTTCCTTCGAGAGGGGCTCTGGCCAGCGTACAATATAATCAGTGAAATTGACATTAAAATCAGCAATAATTTAGAATAGATTAGAATACAATGCGGAATACAATAGAATAACAGAGTTGGAAGGGACCTTGGAGGTCTTCTACTCCAACCCCCCCCCCCACTTAGGCAGGAAATCCTATACCACTTCAGACACAAGGTTATCCAACATCTTTTTTTTTAAAAAAAACAAACAACTTCCAGTGTTGAAGCATCCACAACTTCTGGAGGCAAGTTGTTCCACTGGTTAATTCTTCTGCCAGGAAATTACTTAAGTTCTAAGTTGCTTCTCTCCTTGGTGAGTTTCCATCCATTGCTTCTTGTCCTGCCCTTAAGTGCTTTGGGGAAATACCTTGACTCCCTCTTCTTTCTGGCAGCCCCTGAGATATTCGAACCCTGCTATCATGTCTCCCCTAGCCCATACTCAGCTCCTGCAACCGTTCTTCATATGTTTTAGCCTCCAGTCCCCTAATCATCATCTAAGGTTAAAAAGTTTCAAATCTGGGGAAAAAAAATAACATTGTCACATTTGCCTTGTGATTCTCAATATTGAAGATGGGGTTAAAATTGCTTGCCTGTTGATTTTGGGATGAAAGTGAGGTTTAAATTACAACAGCAATAGCACTCAGACTTGTACACCGCTTTGCAGTGCTTTTTACAGCCCTCTCCAAGCGGTTTACAGACGCTCTTGATGTCCAAAAGTGTGAGGAATGGTCGTAAGTGTGAGGACCAGTGGCAAGCGACTTTTTCCCCCCAGTGCTGCTGTAACTTAGAATGGTGGCTAAACAAACACTTGTAATTCAAAGGCTATTTGTATGCTTCTTTATTAAAAAAAAAAAAAAAAAGGCAGGGTCTAGCAATCTTAAAATAGTTTCGTAGATTTGTGCTTGTTGGTAGCCATTAAAATGGCAATTTATGAGTTTAACAAGGCTCTTTTCCGACAGAATGATCCTTTGAATCCTGGGGACAGAGGTTGTTTGCCCATGCTTGGGGATTAATTCTTGTCTGCTTGGAGATCTGCAGCAAACTTTAAAATTGCAGACATGTAAATAGCCTTGGGTGTGTTTTCAGTGGATATAGATCATTTTACCTGCGTATTTGTGGTACTGATAAATCATAAGCACAGCTGAGTCTGCTGTATAACCAAACAATCCAAGAGTTGAAGGGGTTCTTGCTCAAACTGGTATTTCAACAATGACCAAAATAGTTCATAGGGTCATCCCCCCCCCCCTTAATTTCTTAAGAGCCACGGTGGCACAGTGGTTTAGAGTGCAGTACTACAGGCTACTTCTGCTGACTGCCGGCTGTTTGCAATTTGGCAGTTCAAATTCCACCAGGCTCAAAGTTGACTCACCCTTCCATCCTTCCAAGGTGGGTAAAACGAGGACCCAGATTGTTGGGAGCAATTATGCTGACTCTGCAAACTGCTTAGAGAGGGCTGTGAAGCACTGTGAAGCTGTATGTAAGTCTGAGTGCTCTTGGTATTGCTAGTTTCATCGATGGCGGGGTGGACAATTAATTTTTCCAAGCCACCACATGAGAAACTGGGACTGTTGTGAAGGGCCAAATCAAGAGGGCTGTGAAGGCAAAGGCATAATTTGGGGGAAAAAATAGCAGTCGTCTTCAAAATAAAAGCATTGCAGTTGTACTGTGTGCATACTGTACGCTTATTTATATTTGATTTCTAATTTTTGATGGACCTCAAGTGGGTTGGACAGAGACAACCAATGGTCCAGATGCCCAAATCTGGATTATTTTTCAGTATGAGAAGAGCAGTGGTGCTTACTCAGCAGCCATTGGCTTTCTCATCCTCTTTACTCCTGAGCACTTCCCACCAAGTATTTTGTCAAACATTGAAACCCCATTGAGATACATATTTAAATATCCCAGGACTATGAATAACACCTCTGTGTCCTAGCATATAGAATAATAGAGTTGGAAGGGACTTTGGAGGTATTCTAGTCCAACCCCCTGCTTAGGCAGGAAACCCTACACCACTTCAGACAAATGGTTATCCAACATCTTTTTAAAAATTTCCAGTANGACAAATGGTTATCCAACATCTTTTTAAAAATTTCCAGTATTGGAGCATTCACAACTTCTGGAGGCAAGTTGTTCCATTGATTAATTGTTCTAACTGTCAAGAAATTTCTCCTTAATTCCAGGCTGCTTTTTTACTTCATAGGTTTCTATCCATTGTTTCTTGTCCTACCTTCAGGTGCTTTGGAGAAAAGCTTGACTCCCTCTTCTTTGTGGCAGCCCCTGAGATATTGAAAGACTGCTATTGTGTCACCCCTATCCTTCTTTTCATTAAACTAGACATATCCAGTTCCAGCAGCTGTATGTTTTTATATGGAAGAACATCTTTGCTGGAGCTTTGGGACATATCATTTTGATTCAAAATTACACCAGGAGTTGTAAAGGAAGGCAAATTGTTTGAATCAGCTTTTGGAAATGACTTTTCAAGTCATCATCATCTCCTGTGCAGAGAATTTTCAAATGGGACTACTATATGTTTTGAATGGAGATGCCCTTGAATCCAAATGAAAATGTCTGAATTGTTGAATCAGAATGATTCCACAATCTGAAACAATAGTCAATGTCAACGTTTTGGCTCAGCAAATTGGGGAATTGAATCTTCTGTGATTCCCATGGAACAGAATTTTATGTACTCTAATTTTCTCTTCATGATGCTTTCTTTCCCAAACTCACAATGGTTTTGTACTTATGGGTTGCTTTCTGTCCATTACTAAGGTCAATGGCGACATTTTGCTTAAAGAAGTGGTGGAAACTTGATCAAAGTAAACAATAAATAATTAGTAGGGCTGGTTATAACAGATTTTATAGACTGAGCACACAGAAACTGATTCATATTGGTCAGCTAACAGCAACTGTATGTAAAGTCTGAATGACCCATATATTTAATTAATAGGTGGGCGTAATAAAACATAGCCATACCTTTTTATAAATTGGGTAGTGCAACATAACAATGGATTATATTTTTAGCACTTCTGTAATCCACAAGGACAGAATCTCGAAGAATACGATGTTTTTCTCAGTTTTTCTTCAAGGGCACCTGTTGAAAGTGAGTCCTTAATTATTAGTCCTTAATTTCGGGATGGTTATTTGGTTTAAATACCTTGCTGGTCTAAAAAAAAAAAGCAAATCGGCTTTTTGTATATATATATATTTGGACTGAGATGACAAATCCCACTGCTGTTCTACATCCATAATGCATTGCTTAAGGCTTGACACCACCTGTTCATAGACAAGTCAGACATTGTGTGCAGAGCCATAACTCTGCAGCCTTTGATAAATTGGTTCTTCTCCAAGTTGATTCAAAGTTAGCAGCCAGGATTAAGGGACCGAGGTCTATAGGAAAATAAAACATCCTGGCAATTTCAACTAGAATGAAAAACACCCACCCACCCAGCTGTACAGTAGGCTGGTCTCCACTCTAATCATACCATCTTCAGAGTGAAGTTTTATACATTAGGCATACTTCACGCTACTTGACAAATAACCCTTGGACCAGGGGTGGGATTCAAATTTCTTAACAACTGGTTCTGTGGGCATGGCCTCATTTGTGGGTGTGGCTTGATGGTCATGTGACTGGCTGGGCATGGCTTGTATGTAAATATTGTAAATATATAGGTAAAGATTGAATTTTTTATTTTTTTAAAAAGAGCAACTTTTACCCCAAATCAGGCAAAGCAAAGCAGGCAGGCAGATTGAGCTGCTTGCAGAATCACAGCTTCACTCCCAGATCTACCTTTCTGTAATCCGCTGCCTGAGTCTACANATCAGGCAAAGCAAAGCAGGCAGGCAGATTGAGCTGCTTGCAGAATCACAGCTTCACTCCCAGATCTACCTTTCTGTAATCCGCTGCCTGAGTCTACACTGAAAAATAGAAGCTTCAATCCTAAGGAAGGTTCAGCTCTGCTCTCAGGCCACTTCTCCCTCCTCCCAACCCCTTGAATACCACCACTGACTGGGCCTCAGGGAAGCCTCCTGGGTGGGGTGGGTGGAGAGGGGAGGGGCCAGCCAGTGGTGTGATTTGCCAGTTCTCCAAACTGCACAGAATTGTAACAACTGGTTCTATCGAACTGGTCCGAACTGGTCGAATCCCACCCCTGCCTTGGACATTTAGATTCTATAGTAATCTGTCTAAGGGGGAATAGTATTATATGGGCCTAAATATTTTGTGTATAGGTACTCCTCAACTTACAAGCACAATTGAGCCCAAAATTGATGTTGCTCAGCAAAACAAGTGAGTTTTACCCTGTTTAACAACCTGTCTTGCCACAGCTGTTAAGTGAATCAGTGAGTCAGTTGCCAAGCATCTGAATTTTGATGGCATGACTACAGGGATGCTATAATCATCATAAGTGTGAGAAATGGTCATAAGTCACTTTCTTCCATGACGTTGAGGCTTAGGATGATCACTGAAAGAATCTATTTTTTAAGCCAGCCAGAACTGTAGAGAACGAATGGGTGGCCATCTACATTTAAATAAACACATTTGTTTTAACAAATAAATAAAAGTAAATATGGATAAAATAAATGTTAAAACTTTTGCTGCTTGTGTGTTGAGAGGCGTGGACATCAATATTTCTCTGCTACAGTAATAGTAAAACGTTTGCAGAACTCTACATTGGTTTTTAAAAGCTTATAGATTCAAGCGGATGGATGACCAGAAGATTAATTCTGGAGCAGAATTCACAAATAAAGACATTGAGATCCCTTCCAAAAGAATTTCCTCCTTGTAATTCTGGACATTGTGAGAACTGGGCACTTTTTTTTTTGTTCTAACGTGGAATTGATTGTAAGAAGAAGGATAGTAGAGATGCCTTAAAAGGAAGGAGTAAAATCAGAAGAATAAAGCCTGGGATTTTTTTTTCTCCCTTTCTTTTTCAGCGCATGTATTCACCATGAAACTATTTCTCTATAGTCAGTGATCTCTTTTTCAGATAAAGTTACTGAAGAAGGATGGATTAAAGCCGATGAAATACTACAGTATCAGCCTGCAATCATTTTGAGACCTGCTGAACTACAATTTGTAAAGTTAGGGGATGCATCGGCAAGTTGTCACAGAGAGTCGATTGCATGTTGGAAAACATGAAATATCATCCAAACACAACTTGCCTGATTCTTGTTCTCTTGTTTTTATCGGGAAGTTGGAGAAATGGAGCTTTCCAAGACAAATGGAAACTTCATAAGGCCCTTAAAAAATAGAGCTCTGAACTGAATATATGATTAACCTGGCTGTTAAAAGGACTCTAACTAATAGGAACCTTATCAACATTATTCTTGCAAATGTAAATTATAGATTTTTTAAAATATAAAACATTGGATCAACTTTGGACCTACTTATTTAAGTTCATGATAAATTTTATGGGAGATTTCAAAGATATACTTTATTTTCCCTTAAACTTTCAACCACTGTGGTATGAGGTCATTGTTACTCCCTGAGCTTGGTTGTTTTCTTGCAGACGTTTCGATATGTGCGTCATTTTAGGTGTAATTTTCAAGAACAACCTCACCCTGTGCCTGAAGGGAAATTTTTTTGATCGGTGTGTCTTACCTGCTCCAACATACGCTGGTGAAACATGGACACTCACCTCATAGTCATTCAGTTTTGGTCACCAAAAAAAAAGTAAAAAAGATGTTGAGACTCTAGAAAGAGTGCAGAGAACAGCAACAAAGATTATTAGGGGACTGGAGGCTAAAGCTTATGAAGAATGGTTGCAGGAACTGGATATACTGTATTTAGTTTAATGAAAAGAGGACTAGGGGAGACATGATAGCAGTGTTCCGATATCTCAGGGGCTGCCCCAAAGAAGAGGGGGGTCAATTCAGTGGTGGGATTCTGCCGGTTCGCACCTATTCACTAGAACCTGTTAGCATTCTAAGCAGTTGAGAGAACCAATTGTTAGAAAAAATTATTGGCTTAATCCTGTAAGGAAGGCAGGAAGGAAACATTCTGGTGTTGCTTACAGAAACTGCCTCTTTGTTAACCCTTATTACA
>BHFT01041753.1:0-23150 GCA_004320025.1 Laticauda laticaudata | reverse complement strand
ATGGTTTGTGCTTCTGCAGTCTCGGTGTTGACTGGCAGCTACTTGATATTCTCTGTGGCCAGGTCGAGCTTCGTGAGACTTTCCTCCCCCTAGTGAGTGTAGGAGGTGCTGTACCACCGGAACTGGGTACACACTCTGTTCGCAGCGCGTTCTTTAGGGTGGCCTTGTAGTCAACCACAAACTACTCACTGATCCATCCGGTTTTATTGGGGTGACTATTGGGGTCTCCCAGCATGCGTAATCTATTGGCTCCAGGACGCCCTTGCACGATGAGCTTGTCCTAGTTGCTCATTGATTTTAGCGCTTGAGTGAGAATGGGACTCGCCTCGGTTTTAAGACGGATTGGGGCCAATATTGAGTTCACAATAAATGATATTGGGGATCCCCGGTATTTGGCCTAATTGTCTGTCAAAGTCTCTTGGAAGTCCTTATGAGTCCTCCTCTCCAGTCTGTTTCTCTCTCGCATGGTTGATGCCCATCACTCGATTCCTAATGGAGCTAAACCATTCGAATCCTAACAGGCTTTGGGGCGTCCTCTGTCCACGATGGTTATGTGGAAGTACTTTCTCACGATCCTTGAAAGTAACGTGGAAATGTCCAATTTCCCTATCACAGGATCCCGGTTCCCCTGGTAGTCTTGATGGTTAGTTTTTGACTCTCCAGCTCCCGTTTTTGTAAGCTGGGCACTAACCACTTGATTGTGTCCAAGATACCATGGAGAGGTAGGATCCGAATCCACCTCCATGTTGCACTGCCTGCCTTCCGATGGCTGACCTGCAGCCGTGTAGCTTTCTGATGTCGGTGTTGGTTTGAATGCCCGATGGTGACTGTTTTGGTGTGTCTCTTCTCTCCGTCGTGCTTCGCTGAGCCATTGCTTTAGACCGTCGGGGCTCCAGCAGTTCTCTGAATGCTTGTCCCGTTCCTGGGGATGTATGTCGCATCGCCTCGGGCTGTAGTTTTTTTGTTGCAGCAGACCTTGGCGATGTGCCCCGTTTCTCACAGTGCCGGCAAAGTGGCATCTAAGAACCGGCACTCTGAATGGGGGTCACCGCCACATCTGGCGCACTGAAAACCCAACTACGACCTCTCCACTCCCATCAGTCTCGCTCTGCTTGCAATCTGTGACTTCCTTCCTCCTCGTTCTCGTATTGGAGGAATCGTCTTCCTTGTGGTGTACTGTTGTGGCTTTGTGACCACCCTCAGTGTCTTTCTCTGGTGATTGAGTTGGTCTCCGAAGTTATTTGCGCGGTCCCTCGCGTTCATTTTGAGCATCTTGGCCCGCTGACTTATTTGTGGTCTTGACTGCGGTGGCTTCAGCGATGGCCTCGGTGACCATAATTTCCACCGAGCCATCAATCTGTCTCTGGAGTGTGGGATCTCTTAACCCGAACCACGCAGCTCTCAGAGCCTTGGTCCATGTTGGAGAAACCGCACGACACTCCCGATGTTTCTTAGGGCTGCCACAAGTCCCCGATGCTCTCTTCGTCCTTCTGATCCATCAGTAGAACTCATGTCTACGGATGAGGTTGGGACAGACAGGGCGTAGTGGTTTCGGAGTAGCCGGTCTAGGTCATGCCATCTCTTTCATGTCTTCGGGCTTGGGCAGTGATTTTGGCTATTTGAACACTGTGGGCCGGCAGTGTGTCAGGAAACAGCTCTCTTCCTGTGGTCGTTTGGCATCTTTCAAGTTTGTATGTTGCTCTCGAGGAACATGAGGAATCGATCGATGTATGATTCCCAGTCCTTGGTTGCCTGATCGAATGGTGCGGGTGGCGAGTTGCTGCCAGCCATCTTGTCAGTTGTTCATTCTTTCTGAATCTCCCGGGATCGGCATGGCCAATCACTGTCGTTCTCTCACCAATCACAGTGCGTTAACACAGCGTGTTAACCAATCAGGTGAGGGTGTTCCAAGAATGCTAATATGGAACATGCCGGTTCTCCGAACTACTCAAAGTTTCCACTACCAGTTCTCCAGAACTGGTCAGAACCTGCTGAATAACACCTCTGATATAGATGTGCACCAATCTGATACAAGTTTAATTGATAGTTATTTTGAATTAATAGTGTGGAAACCTCATTAGACACTGAGTTGCATATCTTGAGGATATCAGTCCAACATGAAAACCTTCCTAAAGAAAAGAGGAATAGTAGAGAAACTTCAGTTCTAACAAAGATAGATCAGTGAAGATTATTTGGTATCTCCAGACTATTTACTTAATGATTGGAGTTATTAGAAGAGTCTATTAACAGCAGTTTCACTGAAACAAATCAACAATGCACAAATAGATCAAATATTTTTTTTCTTTTTTTCAAAGGTATGGAATAATGTTATAGCCCAACTGCTGAAAAGTCTATTGTGTGATCATAAGTTTTTTTCCCCCCAATGTTATACTCAACTTTAGATGAAAAGGCCAAATAATTTTATGCTTATAAATCACTGACATCCTAAATTGTAATTAATATTGATAGAATGCTTTTTTCTCTTCTTTATTTTCAACACTCTAAATTATCTAAATAATTAATGTCAGTAATCTTCAGTTAACATTGTATAAACATCACTGAACTGAAACAATACAATGTATGAGATTTACAACAGCATAACAAAAAGGAGAGAAAAGAAGCTTATTTCTCATTCTTTTAAAGAGATGGGATAGGTCAAGTGTTTTGGAATAAGAGTTCCTATACTGTGGATTTCTGTATATTCCATCTGGAAATCCTTGTATGCTCTCCTATCAGTAGCTGGTAACTATTAATGCTATTTGTTCTTTTGATGTCATGGCATGAAATAAGAACACTGTATTTACTTAGAAGGTGTACCTACAAAATTTAGGTCAGCCATCTTTTTCATTTGTTCTATGGAAATAACAGTGTATATATATCCATATCTCTCTCTCTCTCTCTCTCTCTCTCTCTCTCTCTCTCTCTCTCTCTCTCTCTCTCTCTCAGGGGCATGGGTGAGCATGCATGTTTTTAGTTGATTTTTTTTGCTTTTAACAACCCTGCAATCCCTTGCTGTGGGATATTGTCAGGACAACTGATTGGAACCAAATATTTAGTGGCTCCATGCCTTCCTGATGCCTAAGTGGAGTTCACAGCAGACAATTACTCATTGCGCCCAGAGAGAGAGAAATATCTGCCGCTAACTCACATCCTCTTGATTGTGAGGTGAGAGCTTTTGCATTCATCTGCAGTCTTCACTCCAGTCCGTGTTTCTGGTGGAAGCGCGAATCGCTTCCACTGGTTGATGCCGTTTGACAGCCGGCTATAAAAGGAGCTGTCAAACGGCATCAGCTGTTGCCGTCAGCTGACTGCCTGTGCCTGTTAGCCCGGCAGCCGTGGTAACCCTTTATTCATTGTAATAAAGTTACTAGACTGTAGCTCTGTGTCTGCCTCAGTAATTACCGCTGCTCTACAACACTGGTGACGAGGGCGGGATCCAAATAAAAGGCGGCCGGACAAGAACGCTGAGCTCAGTCACTTTCAAAAGAGCCAAAGCCACTATGAGCTGACTGTCACCGCCGCAGCACTATTTCGTGAGTGCAAAATTCAACCTCCCCGCTGAGGAGACAGATACCGGCCAATATGAGATTATTCAAACCTGTGTTCCCGCCTTTCAGACCGACAGCTGAGACTTGGGAGTCCTATAGGAACCATTTTGACTGCTTCCTGGACGCTATAGACCTCGCTGAAGCTAACAGCCACTAGGAAAAAGTCTATTTCTTAAGTTTTTGCGGAGCCGCAGTATTTGACACTGCACGGCGTTGGTAGCTCCGCCTTCTGTCAGGGATATTCCTTGGAGCGGAGTTACAAGAGATCTTTTCCAGGCACTATTCCCCTAAGCCATCTCAAATTGCAAGGAGGGCATGCCTTCATGTGACGATTCAGGCTGAGGGAGAACTATCAGTGAATATAGGCTGCCCTGAGGTCAGCTGCCTTACATTGTGGATTTAGAGACTATCTGGAGGATATGCTTTTAGACCAAATAGTGTGTGCAGTCAGGGACTTAAGGCTGCAAAGGCAGCTGTTAGCCAAAAGGGACCTAACCCTAGCAGTAGCCATCGAAGATCACACAGGCTGCTGAGCTATCTGCACTGTCTGCAGCAGAAATCAGGGGACCCCATCAGACAGAGTAACTCAACATCCCATTTTGATGAGGTTTTCTCCAGAGGAGGGCTCTGAGGAATCAAATGATATAAATCACCTCAGACAACAGAAACTCCTTCTAGAGGAAACGAGGCCAAACCAACTCCCCCCCCCCCGGAAGCAGCCCATTCTGCCTGAGCTGTGGAGGAAACCACCTCAGGCATCCTGCAAGTTCAGGAATGCCATCTGCTTGAATTGCAAAGGAAGGGTCACTTAGCCAGGGTCTGCCAAGCTGGGGAAAACTTTTACAACAGAGGCCTCAGACAACCCCCATCTTTTCAAAGGCAAGTTGAAGACTGCTATATCCTGTTACCACTCCAATCGGACAAACAAAGGCTCTAACAAATCAATATTTTTGTTTCCTGAGAAGGTAAACCTGCAAGATGGAAGTTGACACGGCTCTGCTCTATCGCATCATTTCCTGGGAGACCCTAAAGAGGCTACTTCCAAGGCTATCAAAGAAAGAAGCTCCTCGACTGCCACCTGACTCTGCGTGATTACCAAGGCAGAACGCATCAGTCCTCGGAAAAGGAAGTTTTTTATTCAATTCAAAAACTTTAAAAGGTCACTTGCCTCTAGTTGTAGTGGATGGTGCCCTCCCTAGCCTGTTATGATAAGACTGGTTCCCTGCTCTTGGCCTCAACGTAACAGGCACTCACTCTATTTTGAATACTGAAGTGGATACCTTATTCTAGGACTATGCTGATGTATTCAGGCGAAGAGTTGGGGTGTTACTGAGCCATCCAATATCATTCAGTGTAGATCCTCAGGCAATACCAATATCGACTGAAGCCTCGTAGAGTGCCCTTTGCAATCGCCCCAAGTTGGATAAGGAACTAGACAAACTAATCAACAAGGGATTGAGCCTGTGGACATTTGCAAAATGCGGAGACCCCCATAGTTGCCCCACTTAAGAAAGATGGTAGCGTGAGAATCTGCGCTGATTGTAAGACCTCCTGAGATAGATATCTACAAATCAGCACCTATCCAGTCCCTGTCATACAACACCTTTTGCATTCTTTTGAGCCTGGGACTATTTTTGCAAAACTAGACATGTCACAGGCATACCAACAGTTCCCTGTAGATGACCAAGCAGCAGAACTACAGACCATAGTAATGCACAGGGGCGCTTTTAGGTGCAGGCGCCTCCAGTTTGGCGTGAGTGTAGCCCCTGGGATTTTCCAATCTTTTAATGGAGAGGCTACTCCAAGGACTCCCAAGCGTAGTCCCCTATTTCAATGATATTTTAATTTCAGCCACAATTGCTACAAAGAGTCAGAGCAGTTCTTGATCGCTTCAGACAGCATGGTCTCAAACTTAAAAAAGACAAGTGCACCATTGCCACTAAACAAGTAGACTTTTTGGGCTATGAGAATTGAACGCTCTGGTATACACCCAATTGAGTCCAAAGTCAGGGCTATCCACGAGGCACCCACACCTTCCAACAAGACTGAGCTCCAGGCCTTCTAAGGGCTTCTCAGCTCTATGCTGCATCCTCCCTCACAAAGCTTCCATTGCTGCACAGCACTTTTGGACAAACAATCCCCCTGGCATTGGGGACCTAAGGAAGCCCATGCCTTCCATGCTGTCAAATCTTTGCTCACTCCAAAGTGGTACTAATACAGTTCAATCAACAGCTGCCTTTAGTTCTAGCTGCAGACGCTTTCCTTTTGGCATAGGGGCTGTTTTGAGTCATAGAACTACCAAATGGTTCGAGGCACCCATTGCCTTTTTCTCCAGAACCTTTTCTTCAGCTGAGCGCAATACAGCCAGATTGTCAGGAGGCCTTTGGCTGCAGTTGCTTTCTGTCAAAAAATTTCATGAGTTCCTCGATGGGCACCATTTTGAATTAATCACAAATCACAAGCCTCTGTTAGGCCTTTTGTCTGGGTGAAAAACAAACCCCACAGATTTGTCCCAAGGGATGACAGATGACTTTATTTCTGGCTGCTTATTCATACACGCTGATCCATCGACCCGGTAAAAATCTTTGCCATGCTGACGCTTTCAGCCGTGCCCTCTGCCTGTTCCTGTTGAAGATCCTGCACCAATCAATGCTGTTTTTTCGAGATCAACGATCTCAATCTTCCCATCACTTGCCTTGACATTGGTACCCATTCCTCAAGGGACCAAGGCAATTGCCCAAGTTCTGGACTGGGTGGGAAGGGGGGCAGAAAATCCTTTATTCCCCTGAAATTCCTGCCTTTCAAGACTCACCAGCAAGAACTATCTCTCTGCAGGGCTGTTTACTGTGGGGAAACGAGGGTGGTCCACCCCTTCCAAACTGCAGGCTCAGTTTTGAAGTCCTGCATGAAGGCCATCTGGCATTGTCAGGATGAAGGCCCTGGCTCACAGTTACATGTGGTGGCCTGGCATGGATGCCCAGATCTCCAGCTGGGTGAGTGCTTGCCAGCCATGCCAGGCTACCAGGCTAGCTCCACCCACATCAACTCCTGGCAGGTGGGAATACGCTGGAGCCCCTTGGTCCCAGCTGCACATTGATCTAGCTGGCCCTGCGCATGGGCGAACTTCCTGATAATGGTAGATTCCTTCTCAAAGTGGATAGACTTGGCCCTGCTGCCCTCAACAACCACTCAGCCGCTGCAAAGGCCTCACTAGGGTATTTTGTTACCCATGGCATCCCTGCCACCGTTGTGTCCGACAATGGGCCCCAATTCACCTCCTGTGACATTTGAAGTTTCATTTAGTCAACTGGGAATCAGGCACGCCCCTTACAGCTCCTTTTCATCCTGCTAGTAATGGAATGGCTGAAAGGGCAGTCAGGTCTGTAAAGGAGGCCCTGGAGAGGTTGGCCAAATTGACTGGCACTCTAAGGCTTTCTAGGTAACTGCTAACCCAACATACAACCCCTGTGCACTACCAACAATCCCCCGGCTGAGCTCCTTATGGGCAGATGCCTGAGAACCACCCCTGGAATGGCTACATCCTCATATGCCCAGTCACCCCCACTGGGGTCTGATAGCCAGACAGGAAGTTTTGCCCTAGCATGACCAAGTATATTGCTCGCACATACTCAGGCACCCTTATGGGTGCACAGGGCAAGTCGTGCAGTAACTGGGCCTAAGTCCTACAGGGTCTTTGCGGAGGACACAGACGTTAACTGGCGCCGGCACAATCGACCAGCTGAGGAGGCACTGGAGAGTGGCCTATCGACAACCCCCGTTGCCCCGCCAACTGCAGCGGACTCACCGACACTTGCTAGGCTCTCCCGGGGACTTCGAGTGAGGGGACCTACCTGGACGCATCGCCTGTCCCTCTGCCGAGAGTCACCCAACGACGAGGCTCCAGTCCCTTCAAGCTCCAACACGGGCCCAGGCCAAGCGGAGACTTCTTCCCTGCTGCAAGCCTCCACGCCGGACTAAGGCCGATCCAGCCGCCTACGCAGGGCCTGGCCTACTTGAAGACTACACATTGCTCTTGCACAGGGAAAGGAGTGTGCATGAGTCATCTGGCAGTCTTCACTCCGGTCTGTGCTTCTGCGGAGCCGCGAAATCATCCCATTGATTGATGCGTTTGACAGCCGGCTATAAAAGGAGCTGTCAAACGGCATCAGCTGTTGCCACCAGCTGACTGCCTGTTAGCCCGGCAGCCACGACAACCCTTTATTTGTTGTAATAAAGTTACTAGACTGTTAGCTCCGTGTCCACCTCAGTAATTACCGCCACTCTACAACAAGAGCTCCACCTTTAGGCCACCAAGCCACCTGCAGGTTTTTTGGTTGAATATCATGTGAATATTAGTTTTGCGAAGTAAAAAAAGAAACATCCTAGATATCTCTCTTAAAGGTACATATACTTAGAAAATGGATAGCTCAAAATCTGAAGCCACTTTTTAAAAAAGATACTCATAATATTTCATTATGGAAAAATCTTTTATCTCGAGCAGGGGTGTCAAATTCAAGGCCCATGGGCCGGATCCAGTCTGCTGGGTATTTAGATCTGGATCGCAGGGACGTGCTGGAAACAGTGAAGGACCAGTCCATGGTGCCTCTGCTAGCGAAAACGGAGCTCGGGAGGGGCATGTGCCTGCAATGGCCTCCTGCAGTCCTCTGCCAGCAAAAATGGAGCTGTCTCCCAGGCACTGTTTTCGCTGGCAGAGAACTGCAGGAAGTCGAGCTGTCCACACCCATCCTGGCCACACCCATCCGGGTCACACCCTTTCGGTCCCTTGAGGTCAAACATAACCTTGATGTGGCCCTCAATGAAATCAAGTGACCTGACCCCTGACCTAGAGGATGTGTCAGTCAAGTCAGGTAAACATTCATGGGAATGTAAAATCTGCCAGAAATATAGTAATTTGGATTTTCAAGTACTGCAGATTTTTAAGCAAACAAGCATTAAAAAGGATCTTTTTTAATATTGGTGAAATATATTTCAATAAACATACTGCATTGATTAAATATTGTGGTCATAATAAAGTTCTTTCCCCAGATATATTCAGTTTCAAACATCTTTTAGTTCTGGTTGTGGATTGGATAATAATGGCTGAAGATTTTAATCAAGATTTACTTTGCAATATTGCTCATCTAAATTTAATTTTTATCCATGGAGAGTATTACAAGCTTATACAAGGAAGTCTAATTTGGGGCCTGATGTTATTATTGCTTATGCTTCATGTAAAAAATAAAATAAAAAGTCAAATAAGGAACTTTGGGGAGAAAGAAAATGACTCAAATGCAGGACATTTGAGGACAGGGGTATCAAACTCAAGGCCTGCAGGCCGGATCCGGCCCATGGGGTGCTTAGATCTGGCCCACAGGGCTGACCTGGAAACAGTGAAGAACTGGCTCATGTTGCCTCTGCTAGCAAAAACAGAGTTCGGAAGAGTCGTGCATGGTCCTCCCGAGCTCCGTTTTCATTGGCAGAGGGTTGCAGGAGGCCATCATGGCTGAAAACGGAGCTTAGGAACACATTTTAGCTGGCAGAGTGCTCGAGCCACCACAGATGCCCCCGACCCGAATGGTGTCAAGCTGGCTACACCCACCCTGGCCACGCCTCCATCCCTCCCAAGGTCAAAGACGACCTTGATGCGGTCCTCAATGAAATTGAGTTTGACACCCCTGTGCTAGAATTATATAAAGCTGTTACAATTGCTAAATAATAACTTAATTTTCTCTGAATATGTAACAGCAGATTCACTGAGTTGCACAAAACAAAAGTACTGACATTTTACATTATAGTCATCCAAATGATGTTTTTCTAATCTGCTTCAGTGAGACTGATGTAACTGTGATTTTAAAAATCGATAAATATCTTGCGGCTTGAGTAAGCTATCATCCAATTTCCTGTTTAAATGTTGATGCCAAAATATTGATCCTCATCCTAGCACATAGATTAGTCATCCTGCACAGTCTGGTTTTACAAAAGTTTGCCATGCATTTGATAATATTAGATTGATAATTGACACTGAAACGAAAGATTATGGAATGACAGAATGCAGTGACCGAGCACCATCTGCTAACCTGTCAAATGATTATTCAAGCACATACTATTTTCTGATACTCCAATAACCCAGCTGAGAAAAACAAAATAAGGCTTTGTAACTATTTTTATGTAGATAGAAACTTTCTCACAGAGAACAGAAAAAGGAGCTGAGGTCCTGGCAGGAAGAATTAACATTTGAAAGTTCTGAGGAGAAGAGATAGATAAGGAACCAGTTTTGGAGCTATTGAAATCTTGCTTGTTTCATGATGACCTAAAGAGTGGAGAGATAATAAACAGAGAGAGCTATGTCAAAGAAGATGATTGATGATGACAGTGTTCTATGAATGAAGGAAAATATATGTGTCCTAGCATAATGTTGTGGGATCCAATCTGAGTTGGTCACCAGGGTTTATTCTTCCAAGCTTTCAGATTTGTGCTGAGTCCATCCTCAGGAAATTTTTCTGTCTGCAAAATGTTTGTCCTGGGTTGTTCTATGCAAAGTGTTTATGTGGTATTTTATTGTGTGCTCTTTGAGTCCGAGAGATTGTCAGCCAAGTGTTATTAATGCCTGGAAATTTCTGAAAATTTCAGAAAAAAAGGTTTTTTTGGGGAGAAACGATTTTTGCTTTTTTTAGTAATTAATCAAATTCTCAGACTCTACTCATTCTATTAAGCTTATTACAAAGCTTATTAAGCTTATTACAATACATTGATTGATATATTATGGATAAATGTATTTCCTAAGTTTTAATTCGATATTGAATCCATTGTCTTCCTTATTAGAGAAACAGTGAACATTCTGAGAATAAGAGCGGTTGGAAAAATTGATCCATCTGTTTTTATAATCAGTTTTACGACTTGACATGAAGATGCTGACTTGATCTTGCTGTTGCATCCAAGAGAAGGAAAACATGCAAGTTTACTTGATTTGGCTAGAAAAACAACAGCAACAAATCTAAATCAAAGACCTGAAAAAATTGTTGCATTATCCATCATATTGTTGCATATGTGGCAATATAATTTCTCTCCTTTATGCAATGGAAAGACATGCTTTGTTCCTACTTCTTATATGCATATTCTAAAAGAAAGGCATCTATTATTCCGTTTCATGCCTCAGCTAGCCACGAGTGCTTTCAGAATTAGCAAGATGAAGCCTTAACTAACGTGAAAAAAGTCATTTCTTTCCCAAACTGAAAGAAATGAAATTCAGGGTTGATCCTAATATTCCAATTTCACTTTAGGTTTTCTAGGCAAAATTGAGATCATCATTACCAGCCGCAAGAGAGGTCATCAGCCAGAAGCAATCATCAGTATATTTATTTCTATCAAACAATCCTTTCTCTTGTGGTTAATTATGCTTTTGCTTTCCAATTTTACTGCAAATAAAAATGCCCAATCAGAAACCTTGCCAATCTTTTCAATCTTACAATAGATTTTAAATGGTCCAGGATGCATCTTTTTTCTTTCTTTCTTGAAGCTAAGGTAGACTCTAAAATGTCATTTGCCTAGAGATGGATTTATGCGTTGTTTTGTTTTTTGCTTTCAGTAGTAGACAGATGGGGAGAGTTACAGCAGTACATTAGTTACAGTATTTGGTTTGGGGACAGCAGCAGGAAGAAACAAAATCCATTATACTAGCAAACTCTACAGCCAAGACTAATTAAAAACAGCTGCAAACTACTTATCAAAATGAATCTTCAATTGTTCGTGAGAAATGATAATACTGAACTTAATCAGAGTAACTAAATCAATATCGATGTTCTGTTTTCCTACTAATATCACACACACTAAAAGCACCAATATAAATATACTACTAACTAGGCTTAGTATCAGTCAATTTGACAAAGATATTCCAAAAGTCAGCCATTAGTGCCTGAGCCCCAATACGACACTCCTGTTCCTGGCCAGCTCAACAGACATTTCAGCAGTAGGCCAATCTCCTCTTAAAATGGAACATTATAACTTATGTGACACTTGACGCATCACAGAACTCAGATAATGATCTTGACTTTATTATACTGAGCAGCATCTTCACCCTTCTTAATGTTAGTTTTCTCCAAGCTACAGTTTATCAGCCGCTATACCACTCCAGTGAAGCCCTTAGCAATTAAAAAAAGGGAATAGTATCTTTTTGCTTTTGTTCTTATGTCATGATGATTATGCACTGCAGCAATAGGTCTCGGAATGGCATTTGGGAGAGGGGAGTTACTTCATTCCATTAAATTGCCTGCTTTATTTGACTAATATCACATCAAAAGTTTGATTGGATGATTTGACATGCAAATGGTAATTGCTCTCTAGTAACTTAGACACATTCAGAGGGGTACATTAAAGTTCTTTCTTTCTGCGTGTGAGCCAGCAGAAAAATATGGCATTATAAATAGTATCATCTTCATAGGTGATCACTCGTGATTCCACCAAAATGGAAAAAGGTAAATTTGTTCATATTGTTTAATGAAGGACAAATTAAGGAAAACAATTAATGGATTTTTTGACTCCATTTTCTGCAACTTTTACTGTACTTTCTTGCCAGTTGGAAAAAGATTCCCAAATCTTTTTCATTAATATGGGAGGGATATGGATAAATGTAAACAGGGTCTCAGTGGTAGGAGAGGAGATGAAGACCCAGAGATAAAACAATGAGGAGATTAGGAATATACTAGTAGTTTTCCTGAGACTAGTTTTATTTCATTTGGAACTTGAACTCCATAGGTTATATCAAAGATTACCATAAGGTTTACCCAACCAGAAATCCATTGGAATGTCACCAGCAATGATACTGACTTGTGAGATGGGTCTTGTAAGAATTGCCAAGGTGGTGTTACAGGGCTTCTTCCTCTGTTACTGGGATATAGTCAAGTATTCGGTATTGAGCATAATAGTAGCACTTGTCTGATGTCTTGTAAGGAATTTTTTTCCTAAAAAAACAAATAGTTCAACTTCGTATGAACCAGAGAGTCATCTGTGGGAGAGGTTTTAATCCAGATTCTTGTACTGATTGAAGGGTAGGTCTTGATAGCTTCCAATAGGTTTTTTCAATTCTTTGATTCTGAGGAAATTAATAGAATTAAGATGGCCTGTATGAACAGAGTTTAATCATGATGTACATCAAAAGAGATCCAATCTGGGTTGGACACTGGGACCACAGGTTTAGTCTTCCAAATTTTTGGACTCATGCTGGAACCGATCCTCAGGGAATTTCTCTTTAATAGAGGGTGAGCTTTGGGCTCTTCTGTGTGTATTATTTATATGGTGCCTGGTTGTGTGTGGCTTTTCAGTTGTTGATTGAGGTGTTAATGACTGGTTATTAAGTTGTTGGCTGTCATTTCCTTCTGCTGCCAAGCCCACAGCTTCTTTATAATCCTTCATAAAGAGAGATCCACATTTAAGAAAATTCTGCAAGCCAAAATTCTAGTCCTATAGGAGAACAGAGAAGATTTAATCTGCATAGGACCGCTTGTTCACATGCTTATTTTTTCTGTTCCATTTCACACTTGTTTAAGATTAGCTACCCAGAAGTGCGTAGAACAAGAATTTATTTTTTTAGGTTTATAAAAAATTCATTATGTGTTTCTATAGTCCTTTCAAAGTTTTATATACTTATTATTAACAATGAAATGTCTACCTTTTGTTTAACTTTTATTAATAAACCTTTAAAGTTTAATTCTCTCCCTCTTGAACCCAATTCTAAAATAAGCTAGCCTGCTGAAAGAAAGTTTGTAAACGTCTTTGGTTATTGTATCAGAATAGCTGCCGAGAGCTATGTGAAGGAAAACTGACAAATATATTACTGTTAAGACTGTTCCATGATGCAATTAAAGGAATACAAAGCGCATTGGTTTTAAAAACTTTTCATATATTACCTTTAGTAATTTATGGTTTACATAATCTGTCTGAAATCCCAGGGAAATATAATTCTTATTCAATTGTAAATTTCTTTGTTTTTCCCCCATGTTGCTGTTATTCTCTTTGTTAATATAGATAAGGTATAAAGTGAAGAAAAGCCAAAATGGTAATATTGTGTAGAAGAGTTAAAAGAATAAAAACTCTAATACAAGAGCCCCATAAAGATACATAAATATAGAAAGAAGTTGAAATATTGCTAAAATAAGATACCTTAAATCACTCAATGAAAAATCAGAAAGAACTTTGCCTGGTAAAGTTGATGGCTTTCACTGTCTATATGACAATGTTCATAAGAAATCCTCTAACCTTAAACTGTAGTCTTATCAAAAGAAAGACAGATATATGTTACCAGGTATAATAAAAGTATAATAGGTATAATAGGGACCTGATAGAATGGTTTCATGGTTGTAACACAGAAACTCAAGATGCAATTTGCTGCAAAGGAACAAAAGCTTCAGAAGGGAAAGAGAAGTTGTATCCACTCCTGCTCAGACATTCAAGTGAATAAACTTGACAATATTGTACAGAACTTCTGTATTAAAATAAACACAGGACCAACTAAAAGCAATATTCTTCTTCAAGACTATGTACTGCCAATCAAATCATGGAAAAGAGCAAATTAGCGATTCTTCAAAGAAGCATGAAGTCACAGTGAGGAGAAACTAATTACACCCATAATTCTTTCATGAAATTCTCAACTTATTTGGCTAATGACTGTTTCTTTCATGAATTGGAAAAGGCACAAGAAAACCAGCTTATTTTTGACTTGATACCAACAAATATCTATCTATCTATCTATCTATCTATCTATCTATCTATCTATCTATCTATCTATCTATCTATCTATCTATCTATTTGTGTGTTTATTTATTCACTTACTTAAACATATATGCTGCCTAACTCCCAGTAAGAAAGGAGGGCTTCAATTACATTGTCAAAAAACCCAGCAAAAGGCCAAGTTTTTGAAAGTTTTTAAAGACTCCTTCAAAATGCCATTGCAGTGGGGACCTTTTCAGTTTCAGAGGACCTTCACTGCAGATGTTTTAGTGCAGGGCTATAAAGCTCCTGCCCCACAGGCAAGATGCGTCACATGCTGGCTACACCGATACCCGGTTTAGCTAAGGGGAAAAAAGTCCCTATACGTCACGTGATGCTGCCGTGACAACGTGAGTTTCACACCCCTGTTTTAGAGGAAGAAGTGGAATAGCAAAAACATTGGGGAGAAATGACCATGTAATGCTAGAATTCTTTATTTTAAAGAAAACCAGTGTTTGCTGCAGTGCAGTCAAATGCTTATGCTGGTCTTAAAGAAAGATGGAGTGGTCTGGGCTTCAGGTTAGATCACTATGGTGAAGATTGTACAGGAATTTTGTCTTTGCTGGATAAGATTCCTGTACAAAACAGCCAACCTTTAACATAATTAAAGAATCTACCCAGCCCTTTTCAATACCCATAGATCCCAATTAGTTTAGTTCAAGGTCTGAATGAGGTAGAAATTGGAGAAAGGTTCACCAATATGGCTTTTTTTAAATCCTAAGATACGTTGTAAGGATTCTTGGATACCCTTGAAAATTGCCAGGTTTTGCTAATGGCAATCTCTTTTTAAAATATATCTGGGTTTTCTATTTATTTTACTAGCTGATGAGGTTTGTAATAATAAAGCCTCATCTTGCTACATGCTAAGCATAATTGTACAGTGGAATAAAACCATGTGGAAAGATTCCAGAGTTATTAAAAATAATGAAATGTCTTTCTTGATATGGAATTTGGTTAAATAATTCTGTAATTTATTCAGCTGCTAAGTGCCTGTATTGACAAGTAACAGGACAGGGAGGTGGATGAAAAAGAGATAAATCAGCCACAATTGCCTAAATAACAAAGCTTACACAGAATTAAAACTATTTTCTATAAAAAGCAGCTTTTATGAGACTATTGCAATTCCAGCAATAGTCCCTTTAGCAACATTTCCTATTGAAAACATCTGTTGAAAATGAGTGTCATTAATGTAATGGGGTAGGTTAGGCAGGTTCTTTCAAAATTAATCAAACAAATGAGCTATAATGGACCTTCTTAACAAGGGCTGTTAAGGGCTCATGAGAATTGCCACATGGAAGTTACAGAGACATTTGGACTTTGCTATTGAAAAAAATAGGTGGACTCACTGGTAGGAAACAATGGTAGGATCATTATTCTTCATTTAGTAACATTAAGTTATGAAATTTATATGTATCCATCTCACTATCAAGGGACTCTGGGCAGCTTACAACTTCATAAAAACAAGTACTAAACATTAAAATAATTAAATATTAAAATAAACAGAGATTGCATTTTGGTTTTTAACTTATACTGATAAGTATAAATCAATCCTAATATTATCTCCAAGGTTCATACGTTCCAGAACTCCAAATAAAAAATTCCAGTTAAAATTGTCAAAGGTCTGTTCTACATTTAAGAATATAAATACAGCTTGTTTTATCTATTTTATTTATTTTTAATATGTTGCACCAAATCTTCCAGAGTTCATTAAAGATATTGGGCAATAGTTTCTTGCTAAAGTCTAATCTTCTTCTGCTTTAGATAATAAAATATTGGCTTACTTTCATCTAGTGAGCATTTTCCATTCTATAAAGTAATATTCATCATATATTGGAAAGGTTGTAAATGCTCATCTTCAACACATTTATAGTAAAAAGTAGGCAAACCATCTGGACCAAGTACCTTTCCGATTTTAATCTTTTTGATAGCTTTCTTATTGTTTTCTTACACATTTTGCTTTTTTTAAGATTTAATTTTTCTATTTGTTTGTATTAATTTTTATCTTCTTGTTTAAAGGTGTCAATAAAATAAAATTCCTTATATTCACACATATTTTTTATTGAAACTTTTACTGAATTTTATTTTATTGAAACTTTTTAAAGACAATACTTCCCTCTCTGTGTTGTGTGGTGTGTGTGTGTGTGTGTGTGTGATGTGTGTGGTTGTTATATATATATATACTATTATATTATATATATATATATATTATATATATATATATATATATATATATATATGTATATATATATATATATATTATATTTGTTTTCTGAGGTTTTCGCGAGTATATGTATGTGGATCTCTGGTTATTCGGTTTTCTCCGCGTACGAATTGGAAGTATCTAGGCAACGTTTCGATGAAGTCTCATTCATCATCTTCAGCTTGTTTCTTCAGCTCTGTGCTTCTCAGAGTGATGTGAGCTTGCAGCTGCTTCTTCCTTTTACTGCTGTGGGGGTGTGACTTGATTGGTGGGGGTTTGGCTGTGTTCTGATTGGTAGGGGGGTTGGCTGTGTTCTGAGTTGGTGGGGGTGTGTTCTGCTTAGGTGGGGGCCTGGCTGCTGCTCAGCGTTAGTCTTAGTTGCTGGGGGATTTGAGCTGGTGAGCTGTGATCTTGTTGTTTTGGCTTCGTTTCGTGGGTTCGTGCCACAATCTTTCCATGTGGGGTGTCCAGTTTGCTTCTTGTATGGTCAGAGGGGTTTAGAAGCGGGTAGTGCGTGCAGCCCACGGTTACGGCTTTCTTGGTCCGTAGTCGGTCTCATCTTCTGTGTGGGTGTGAGTCTTTTTTCTACTGGGAAGTGTGTGTTAGCACTTTTTGTGGCACTGGTGGGTGTGGGTCTGTGTCATTCTTCATGTTAGGTACTCGTTTATTAATGAGGGCCAGGTTTCCAAATGGTTGGTAGCAGGAGTATCATCTCGTTTATTCCATGCTGTGTGGGCATTTTTTATCTCTATGCTTTCTCTGATAATTCTGTTGTTGAAGCTGTTCCGGTTTGGCGATAGGTTCTGATATATGTAAAATCAATTTACAGTCCTGTGGCTTTGAGGTGTTGCGACCAGGGAAGAGGTCAGTTCTTCTTTTTTGATGAGTTTCTTGTGTTTCTTCAATGTGTGCACTTATATCTGTTAGTTTGTCCTATGTATGTGTGGCAGGCAGTGGCAAGGATTTCGTATACAAATCCTTGCGTTTTTCTAACTCGATTTTGTCTTTAGGTTCTTAGATGGTGGATATTTTTCTGTTTGTGCAGAATTGCTTTTTATGTTTTGTGTTTTGGAGGATCTTGCTTTTTGTCTGTAGTGCCTTTTATATATGGGAGGGCTTTGCCATTCTCTTATTCTCTGTCTTGGCTTTTGGTTGGGGTTTCTTTTTGGATTAGGTGGGTAATCTTCTTTTTTGGGAATCCATTGAATACCATTAACAAGGCATATCCTTGAGTGTCTGTGTCTTGGTAACTTTTTCTCCATTTGTCCTCTTACATTTATTTAGTATGTATTCCCCCAAGAACATTACCTCCACTGTTTTCATTGGGAGATCACAGAATTCAAGTCAATCACATTACCCTAAATAAATGTCAAAAGAGCTGAAGTACATTTTTGTGATTAAACTGTCAAGAGCAAAACATAGAAGAATGATTTTTATTTTATCCATTTTATTGAAAGAGAAAATGAATAAAAAAACAACCATGTTATGAATTATGATTAAGAGAAATACAAGCCAATAATTTGCCTACTTGAAAAAAAACCCACTGTTGTTCATTCTACCTGATAGTAGCTAAGAATTGCTGCTTAAAAAACATTTCCTGGATAATGAACCTGAATTCTTTCTTTTCCAGCTACAATTTATTTATTTATAACTTGTCTATACTGCTTCCCACTAAAAGAAAACTTGAAGCAGTTTCTTTTACCTTGTAGCAATAAATTTAAATAAAGTTTAGTACCCTTTGTTCCCTACTAAAAAATGAGAAGTACCCAATATATCCCATATCTATCAAATGAGGAAGGAGATTAAGAAAGTGAACTTCACAAATTACAGAGAACTGCATGTTTTATCTGCAATTATACTATTACAAAATATAGCTGGATTGATTTTGATGCATTTTGCATACATTTATATACTGTAAATCTTACTTCAGGATATGGGAGACAGATTGGTGAAATCTTTCTGAACATCTGCATAATAAATCAGAGATACTTAAAATAATTGGAGGAGTTTGATTTTTCAGTGTGATTAAATCATTAAAAGTTGAAGTCTTAGCTGTTGCATTTATTATTGATATTTTTTATCCAGTGGCACATGCTGTACCTGTATTAATATCATGAGTTGATGTTAGTACACTCAATGTATATCTTAGATGGCGAGATAGGGTCAAAATAGGTTAGTATGGAAGGTAGTGTCTAGATTATAGATCCTGGCTGCGCAGAATTGTATGAATCTCCTTTGAATAAAATGTACTTACTGACTAGTACTGTACTAACCATTAGGAAAGAATGTTGCATTTGGACAAGTATGGAAGGCTATATATGATTTACTTTGCAAAAATGTTTTATGTGAAAACCTCAATTGGTAAAATCATGTTAGACAGTATCAGGTAGCATCAACCATAGCACATAGAAGTCATAACTTACAAACATAGAAAAAATGGGATATGATCTTTAACAGAATAACAGAGTTGGTTGGGATCTTGGAGGTCTTCTAGTCCAATCCCTTGCTCAAGCAGGAAACCCTATACCACTTCAGGCAAATGGTTGTCCAATCTCTTCTTAAAAAACAACAGTGAATTAGCATGAATTAATAAATGGGTGCTTGTGAAAATGAGAGAAAGGAAGAGGACATAAAAGATGCAAATAAATGTAAACTGACCTTGTGGAGTGCATTTTGGGAGGCAATAAAGGGAAGTGAATGTATAACTATGCATGAATAAAAGGGCTAAAATGTATGAAACAAAGTTTGAATTCATATCATTTAAGTTATCATGTTACAGTGGTAAAGGCATTAGGCTAGAAATCAGGAGTCTGTGAATTCAAGTTTCATTTTAATCATGAAGCCAGCTGGGTAAGCTTGAGAAAGTCATTTTTCTTTTCATTTTTGAAATTTTGCCAAAAATTGTCCTCCCCGCCCCACTGTTATCATGGATATGTTTGAGAATAGGAGTATGTTGCTTCACCTGCGGATGGGTTATTTGTTTAATACTTATGTGTGGAGATTGAATCACAACCTGCCAGTAGGAAGACTAAACTATTCTTCACTTCCACAAAAGGAAAGGTAGCAAGAGAGAACATAAATTTACCAAGGAATTATTTAGTTAAGCAGTTCTGGGGAATATTTCCAAATGAATATTTGAAAATGTAGTATTGGATAGGGATTATGCTTATTGAGAAATCTATGAGTGTGAAAAAAGTATTGTATATTGGTTGATTGAGAAAAAACACATGCATTTTGGAATTATTTGCACTAATATGGACTTAAATGTTGATTGTTGAACATGAAAAGAGTAGTTATATAATGGAAGTAGAGAATCCACAAAAACAAACAGAATGTTTATGAATAGTCCAACCATGAGAAAGGATTAAGATGAAAATATCTGATGTTCCTGGATTGTGTAATGTATTTATGGATTAATATGATAGAAATGTTTGAGGTATTATTAGAGGGACGCTGGTGAAGAACATGAATGTATGTACATTTTTATATGCAGAGGATGCCAAGTTGTTGGCTGAGAATCCAAATGATTTGTAACAAGCATTAGAATTGTGAATAATAATCAGTATGGATTTGAAAATTAATGTTTCAAAGATGTGATAATTGTGTTTTCAGGGAAAATGACACAATGATTACAAGTTATACATAAGTAGAAAAAACTAAAGCAAAGATGAATTTGTGTACACTGATAGTAAATTTATTAAAATTGGGGAAAGGAATGCAGAAATTAATGAAAAATAAAGGACCAATAGAGAAAAACTGTAGAGTTGTAATTACAGGAATGTTCCAATCTTGGATGGCAAACCTCAGATAAAGAATGTTTCCAAGCAAATACAACTCAGGCAAACAAAGCCACTAATCTATGGATAAAGGAGGATTAGAGAGGGGAAGTAAACATATGTTAGACTTTAACTAGAGATAATTAATTGTATGGATTACTGCGTTGAACAGTAACAAAAGTTAAGCGGTAACCAAAGTTAACCAATGATGGATATATACTAAAAATGTATATAAATGCAAAACTATACTCCAATAAAGATCATCATGATTCAGTTGTTCATGATCAAAAACTCAACTGCCTCGTCATTACAACAAAAAACTTTTAATTGGGCATAATGTGAATTAATCTCAAGTAGCTTGTGAGATTCTAGTTTCCTCAATTATATTTTGTCAGTTGTAATTTTCCAAAAACATGGTGTACCAGTTATTATTCCATAAATATGTTTATTCTGAACAGATATTTCTATCAATGGAATCAGAGGATGTTGAAATCAACAGAATGTTTTTTCAACTGCACAAAGGACTTACAGAAATAGTTTTAAATTATAATTCCCTCATAAACAAATCCAAAACTAAGCTAAAGTCTGAAATAAAAAAACACCATGGAGATATCTCAAACAAGTATGGCAACATTTTGCTCATTTTGTTCATTTAAATAATTTGCCTTCAGTACCGCATGCCCCTCCTTTGTTTTTCTCTATATTTGAGGGATTTTATTTTTAAAATAGGCAATTTGAAGAATTATTTTATTTTTAAATTAGGCATTTGGAGCAGAAAAAAACATTTTAAAATGTTTAAATCAGTATAATTAATATGAACAAAACTTTTATTAATATTATGCTGTTTTGCAACAGCTTTAGTTGAGTAAAGTAAGAATTATGTTCTGGGCAGCATAAAATATCATAACAGCATGGGCCATTTGAGATCCGAATAGATTCTTAAAATATATTTCAAAGATTTTATGGAGCATGTTAGTACAGATGCAGTTTGACAAGACTAACCACAGATGCATTCAAAGCAATGGTGAGGTCATTTGATGCTAAGGACATGAGATAAATAGAATCAGTGTTTCATTCTGGACTGAGTGTGCAATAAACTAGACAGTAAATCTCTTGAGGAGTCTCTTTTCCAGCTAAATGTTCATGTGGGAATATTCTGCTTCAAATTAACCACAAACTTCACCTCTTTCATAATGGTATAGCAGTGTAAGTGTAATTGAGAATATCCAAGAGCTTATGTTTAATTGCTTTGGAAAGCTAACCAGAGAATAAAAACGTTGTTCATGGTTGTTATCTGCATTTCAATACGATAATGATACTGCTTAATCAATAATTTATTTTCATGTATTTTCTCTTTATTGTGAAAATGAAATATCTACAGATATTTTAGAGTAGGTCTGTGAAAGATATACTGTTTCCATCATTGAGAGAAAAATACTCTTTAAACAAAAACGGGCTTTTGGAAAAAAATATGATGGATTCATTCACCATTCATTGCTGTAAACATTTAAAATGTTTACTTTATACATTTCTGTGTGATTTTACCACATAAACCAGTGGTTCCCAACCTTTTTTTCGCCCCACATCCCTAAAAAAAATTCACTCGAACCTCGCACCCCCTGAAATATATAGTAAATATATGGTAGGATTGAATTATTTAATTATTAAATGTATGGTAGGATTGAGTCTTTTCAGCTATGTATGTGACGGCCACTAAATAACGATACTTAACTCTAAAATGAAAACAAAGTTAGTCCATTGCAAAAGAAAATAAAAATGCCAACATATAGCCAATATCCTATTATTTACCTGGACTTTTCTCGCATCCCTTGGAATATCGTCTTGTACCCCTAGGTACTGACATAAACATAACTGTGAAGAAGGAACTTTTGATATATTAGAAACAATAGCCTTTTGTACAATATTAGGTGAATAACACCTTAAAATATGGGCATATAGCCCATATAAAATATGGGCACTCTTCTGCCTATTGAAAAAAATATATACAATGATCAGGAAGCAACAGTTAAAACAAATATGAAGTATTAAAGTGGCTTACATTTGGAAAAGAAGTGTTAAGTACAGGAAATTTGGAGTTCAGGCAGTTCAAATGAATATAGGTTTATCGCATGCTAATGCTCTCGACAAGAATCTGAACTACTAACAGTCAAAGCAAATTGGTGGTAGACATGAGTAAACAGAATTAAAGGTGGGTTAGACTTGGATCTCTTATGGACTCAAGCCTGATGATGCATTTGATTCCTCTGACCCCTTCCTCAGGCTCAGGCTAGTCATCTCTTACAGGACTGTGGTTGTATATTATTCCCTTATTTATTTAATTTACATACAGATTATATAATGTTAAATATCAACCAAAGAAAAAAAGAATGTGGAATAAAATTTCTGGGAAACATATCAAGAGTTTCAGAAATGGAGAAGACTTCAGGAATCTCTTGTTTAAGAGACAGTAAAAAAGAAAGTGCAAAAATTCTCTGGCTGTTGAACATTTCCTTCCCTTCTGCTGAAATTGTGTCAACTGCAAATACCAACCTAATGCAAAATAGACAGAAAAGAACTCAAAATATCAACAAACTTCATATTTTTCTGCTCAGAAATTAATAGGAGATGGTGACTATTGCCATAAACTATAGAGACATCTATTTGGAAAAAAAGTGATAACAGATATGGACAAATACATACATACATACATACATACATACATACATACATACATACATACATACATACATACATAGTATTCAGCTTTGTTCGGGTATTTTCCCACGATATCATAGTTGTGCTTTTAAAGTTGTAGCAACGTTTCGGCAGAATCTCATCTGCCATCATCAGGCTTCTGTATTGAGT
>BHFT01041751.1:0-27584 GCA_004320025.1 Laticauda laticaudata | reverse complement strand
CTGCTGAAACGTTGCTACAACTTTAAAAGCAATACAATGACGTGGGATAATACCCGAAGGAAGCTGAACAGCACACACACACACACATATATACATATATGTGCTATTTAGCTTCCTTCGGGTATTATCCCACGTCATTGTAGTTCTGTTAAAGTTGTAGCAACTGTTAAAGTTGTAGCAATATATATATATTCTTAAGTTCTTGTGTTCTTACAACATCAAAAGACTGTGCATTGAAAAACTTGGCAACAGTACTGAAGAGATTTGTCATTGTCTTCTTCCAATATATATTTTTTCAACTTTCCAGCTGGGTTATCCCCAAAGTTTCCTGTCAAATGCCTAACTGATTACCTTCCTTGCTGCTCAGGGTGATATCTTAGAAAAGCAACATCAGCATCCCATAAATAATAAGTGTTTTTTTTTAATGGAAAGCATGAAATAGCTGTTACATTCTCTAGTCCTTCAGAGAATGAACTGGGCCATTTAAAACAGTGACCACCAGAAAAACTGAAGCAAAAAAGGATTGTTATTCATATAATTGAGCAGTCTGATTCAAGAGTGTGCAACTAGATAGAATAGCGCAGTTGGAAGAAACCTTGGAGGTCTTCTAGTCCAACCCCCTGCTTAGGCAGGAAACCCTACACCGCTTCAGACAAATGGTTATCCAAAATCTTTTTAAAAACCTCCAGTGTTGGAGCATTCACAACTTCTGGAGGCAAATTGTTTCACTGATTAATTGTTCTAACTGTTAGGAAATTTCTCCTTAGTTCTAGGTTGCTTCTCTCCTTGATTAGTTTCCATCCATTGCTNACTGATTAATTGTTCTAACTGTTAGGAAATTTCTCCTTAGTTCTAGGTTGCTTCTCTCCTTGATTAGTTTCCATCCATTGCTTCTTGTTCTATCCTCAGATGTTTTGGAGAGAATAGCTTGACTCCCTCTTCTTTGTGGCAGCCCCTGAGATATTAGAACAGTGCCATCATGTCTCCCCTTGTCCTTCTTTTCATTAAACCAGAAATAATGTCACTTTCTAAAAATATATCCTTAACAGTACTGCTTGGTCATAACTCCAAGTAGAGCTTGATCTAACACTAACCCTCTTTTCATTTTCACTACCAATGGGATTTTCCTATTTCACTGTTGCCCAAAGACAACCGCAAATGAAAATCTGTCTGAGAAGCTGTTGAAATTGAGAAACTGCCAGAAAATGGAGATTTATGTAAATATTCATATTTAACCTATAATATTTATGTAGTTATATTTATATTGTATACTTAAAAATGTATAACTTATCTCCTCTTATGGCTATGGAATATAGAGCACAGTAAATAGACTATAATTATATAGATTTATCTCTGATTCTTCTTTTTCTTTCAGACATATATATGTACTTAGTGTTAATATGATTTTCTTTTTCTTTTTTTCCCCTTTGAATCATCGACCTATATACATGAATTATTTTTAATTAATATTATTAAGGCACTTTGAATTAGTATTACTAATACTATGAATAACTGTCAAGTATTAATTGTACTTATTGTAGTAATTGTAGTAATTATTTATTGTACTGTCAAGAAAATAATGTAAAGGTATTGACACATCTTCTATTATAGACATTTTTGTAAACTTTTTAATAATTTGAATTTCAATAAAGATTTAAAAAAAAGAAAAAAAGAAAAAAGAAAAGAAAATCTGCCACTGTTGCTTTCCTTAGAAAACATTTTTGTCTTCACAAAAAGAAGAAAGATTTAAGGTCTTGTGCAGCATTGTGTTACAGTTGAGAGGGTTGTGGGCTGCAGTTGTGGGTTCTCCATTAGTGGAGATGGAACAATTGTGTCTGAGATGGTATAGGTTCTCCTGCTTGAGCAAGGGGTTGGACTAGAAGACCTCCAAGGTCCCTTCCAACTCGGTTATTCTGTTAGGCTGATGAATTGATTCAAACAAGAATCTGAAGAGAAACACACTTTGTGTTTCATGCCCTTATCAGAGTTGGACTCTGAGGGAGAGGAAGAACAGCCGACAGGGAGTGGAAGTGTGGCTCAGGAGGTTGTGGAGGAGGCTGGGGAAGGGCAGAGGCCGGCTGAGCAATCAGAGGAAGAACCAGGCCCATCCCCTCCCCATCCTAGGGCATGCAGGGAGGATAGGATCAGGGAGAGACGTGGTTTACTTGGGAGGAGACTGCCTTGATCCTTTTCATGGGCTGCAGCTGTGACAACTGAAGAAGAGGACAGACATGCGTACGGGCGAACACTGGAAACAAAGCATGGAAATATTTCTAGTTTATGGTTCCTCTCTAAGTTTGGCGTCCTTCTCAGTGTGTGTTCTAGTATCTACAGACATCCTCCAGCCCTTATCTTGCCTGGTTTGTGTTGTTTTTTCCCTCCTTCTTGTAACTGCTTGTGTGGGAGTTTGTTGCCTTCCTTCAAAGATATTTAGAGCTTAAAAGCAAAATGAAGGGCGCTTCACCGGTTTTTTGTGACTGTGTTTGTTTTGTATTCCACCCTGGGTCATCACAAACACATGCAAGTGCGCTACTCCAAACTTACAACACAGTTATTTTAGTGACCATTCAAGTTACAACAGCCCTGGGAAAAAAAGTGACTTATGGTGCTTGTTTTTTCACAGTGACTGACCTTTACAGCATCCTATATCTACATGTGATCAAAAATAATTGGATGTTTGTGCAACTGGTTCATATTTATGACCTTTCCTGTGTCCCAAGAACAAGGGATCCCCTTTTGTGACCTTTTGACAAACAAATCCACAGGAAGCCTGATTCACTAACAAACTGCACTTACTAGCTTTATTAGCTGCAGTGATCCACTTAACGATTGAGGCAGATAGACAGAATTCTTTATTGGCCAAGTGTGATTGGACATACAGGAATTTGTCTTGGTGCAAAAACTCTCAGTGTACATAAAAAAGAAAAGATACATTCATAAGAGTCAAGATCATAAGGTACAACGCTTCTATAATAGTCATAGGGTACAATAAGCAAGCAAATCATACTAGGATATACTATAGATATTACATACTATAGTCTAATACATATTAAAATATAGTAATAGGGATATAGTATAAGGATACAGGTGACAAAGTTACAGACGTAGAGTAACAAGTGGAGGGGATGGGCAATAAGGAGTGATGAGAAGATTAATAGTAATAGTGCAGACTTTGTAAATAGTTGGACAGTGTTGTAGGGAATTATTTGTTTAGCAAAGTGATGGCTTTTGGGGTAAAACTGTCCTTGTGTCTATTTGTTCTGGTGTGCATAGTCGTTTGGAGCAAGGAATTGAAACAGTTTATGGTCAGAATGTGAGGGGTCTGTAGATATTTTCACAGCCCTCTTTTTTGACTTGTGCTGTATACATATCCTCGATGGAGGCAGGTGTGGTAGTTAAATTTTTTTTTCTGTCCTAATTATCCTCTGAAGTCTGTGTCTGTCCTGTTGGGTTGCAGAACCAAACTATGACACTATAGAGGTGCAGATGATAGACTCAATAATTCCTCTGTAGAACTGGATCAGCAACTCCTTGGGCAGTTTGAGCTTCTTGAGTTTGTGTAGGCAGAAGAAAGATTGTACAATGGAATCCTGCAAATTTCTCTTTTACCTCATGTTGATCATGCTTTTAAATGGATTTAAATGGATTTTTAAAAACATATTTTTAAAAAAAAAACATGTTGGATAACCATTTGTCTGAAGTGGTGTAGGGTTTCCTGCCTAGGCTAGATTGGACTAGAAGACCTCCAAGGTCCCTTCCAACTCTGTTATTCTATTCTATTCTATTCTATTCTATTCTGTTCTGTTCTGTTCTGTTCTACCTCACAATGATCGTGCTTTTAAATTGATTTTTTTTTAACAAATGTCTTACTGAGCAACAGAAATTTTGGGCTCAGTTGTGGTGGTAAGTGGAGGGTTACCATTAGTGGTTGCTCAAACAAATATTTCAAGATGCCTTTCGAAAGGAAGTTCCTCTAATGTAAAGCCATGCTCCAAAAACATGCAGCAGTTTCAAAAATAATTTGCTATATAGAGATATGTATTGCGTTTTGAGGGCAGGGGAAGCAACATTTTGTTGATGGCCAAAGAACATGACCTTGGCAGATAATATCCTGTTCTAAAGTTTGGCTCACTTGGTGGACCTATATCAGAAGGTGGAATACTAAATGAGGCCAGAAATCCCTGCAAATCTCTCTTTTATCTAACATTGATTATGCTTTAATGGATGGTTGGTTTTTTTTACAATTTCAGAATGCAGCCCGCAGGAGCCTTATCTGCAATGCAATGCTGAAAAGGACCTTCAATATGCTTTTCTTTTTGTAGAAAGAAGCAAATATTCTGGGAACCAGCCAAAGAACAAGGTGATAAAGTACCTAGGAGATTGTAAACCATTTGTTCCTGTAAAACAAGGGTGTCAAACTCAATTTCATTGACGGCTGCATCAGAATTGTGTTTGACCTTGGGTGTGTATGTGTGTGTAGCCAGGGTGGGTATGGCCAGCTTGATGTCACCCATGTCGGGGGTACCTGTGGTGGCCCAAATGCTCTTCAAGCAAAAACGGGCTCCTGAGGTCCATTTCCAGCTGCCACGGCCTCCTGCAACCCTCTGCCAGTGAAAATGGAGCTTGGGAGGGTCCTACTGTATGGATGGCCATGGCAAAATCAACATTTCCAGTGTCAGCAAGGCTGCGCTAAAGGAACATGAAAGAGGAGAAGTCTTTGAATGCAAGGATTGCTTCCACCTCTTGTGAAAACAACTCCACCACCATACTTTGTCCTGATGTCAAACTGGCCCACGGAGTGCATTAGATGACTATTCCGAGGTGCCATTTGAAAAGATCATTATTACTTCCTGCCAAGGAAAGGTCAAGAAAGAAAGAGAGAGTTTTATACCTGCGGAGAAAAAGGCTTTTGTATCCCCTCCTTTTCCCCCTGCACGGAGGAACAAGTAGCAATTTAGTGCATCTTAATTTAGAAATATTTCAGGCAGGCTTAGTTAAATAAAGAATAGGCTTCGTTTCCCACAGGCTGGGCTTGGAAAACGGATTCTGGTTGCACATGCTGGAAAGGGATATAAGCCAGATGTAGAAAGAAAAATATTAATGAGAGTTTCTTGCCATTCCTTGCATTTGTCAACAAGGAGACTGTGGGCATTTTTAAAAAAACACTGAAGTATTTATAGCCTCACTGTTGAATAAGTATTGATTACATTTTCTTGTCATTAAGTGTATACAGCCAGTCTGCCTCTGGGCCTCATGCATTTCAGGATCCTTCTATGGGATCTAATTACAGAACAAAAACATCCAAGAAAATCTGGAAAATTCTTCTCATATGTGCAGTTTACATGCTAGAAATACATTTTTCCACATTTTTCAGCTAGCCCTATACACATGTTTTAAATATGCAATGTTTGCTGTGTATGCATTAAACCTAATTTAGCTCTACTAGCCTTTTCCCCTCTTTCTCAATTCTTGCATAGCTTTTCCAGCTTTGAGTAAACTTTACATGCAGTCCTAAACTTTCAGCCATTTGTTTAACGTAGCAGTCCTCAAGTTAACATCACAATTAGCAAATGTCTCACTTAACAACACAAATTTTGGGCTCAAGTTTAGGACTACCTGTACTGACAGATTGGCAGGTAGCATGGCCTCATTGCATCCATGTTGCAACTGCATCTCTTGGGTAATTTGTAGGATTACGTCCATGAAGGGTTTTTATAAAATGTCACAAATGTAGGAATCTAGTTGGTATCCTGAACATTTTTGTTCCTCACTTCTCCATGGCTCAATTAAGTCGATCGCATGATCCAGAAGCTGCCTGATTTGTCTGTGTTCATTAAGTCCCATAAACCCAAATGTTCTGATGTGGAGACCATACATAAAAATTAATGTTAAAAATTCCTTTGGCAAAACTGGATTTGATCGGAACAAACATACCATTTTTTGTATGAATTCTGTTCCTCTATGACACTGATTGAGAATGGTGGCTCAAAATAATTGCCCAACACAGCTATGACTTCTACAAACAGTTGCAAAAAATATATTGTGTTATTATCTTTTAATAAAATCAGATCCTGAGTGATATAAAGGCAGACCTGCAATTGGTTGCAAATCATTTAATCAACCTTTCCCCCAAAATTCTTAGCACGCATTATAGGGAGGAAATATATATTGCATTTTATTTTCCCACAGTTGAGACTTGATGTGATTTAACTGTCCAGTTTATTCATTGCAATTGTTTTCTCTGCACAACTACGGTAGATGGCTACTCTTGCTATTGCTGATCTACTCGGAGTTCAAATCCCAGGGTATCTTATCTTAGAAGCCCTAAGGAAGGGAAGAGGAATTGCAGCTGATTATCTAAAAATTGGGAAAGATCGGTTACTATATTTAAACAGCCTATTGCAAAGGGAAATGTGCAATTGGCAGCAAAATCCAAGCATTATATAATTACTTTGTATTTTTATCCAGCCTTTATTATTATTTTTATAAAGAACTCACTGCTTAACTGAGGGTTGGCTGCTGGAGATGTGTTCTCCTTTCGAGCTTTTTAATTGTCTCCTTTTAATGCTGTGGAGATGCTATTTATCTCTGTTCCTAACCTAAGAAGGATATAAGCCAACATTCAGATAAAGTTATCCCTCTAGTACTGCTATTTGTAAACAGGGAGATATATAGTAAGTTTTAGTCGTGATTTGCAATGGGCCTCTTTTTTTAATTGGGATTTTTTTTGTAACTCAAATCTACTCACCACCATCACCTCTCCTCATTCAACAGCTTGTTCTGTAAGTTTCTACCTTTTTTAAAAAACATTTTTCTACCTTTTTTTTTAAAAATGTTTGGTTTTGTTTATCTCTGGTGAGATTAGTCTATCTCTCAAAGCAGGTGTCATGTCCTTGTTCGAATCTGATTTGGAGGGGGAAGCCAAACAGCTGACAAGAGAGTGGGAGTGTGACTCCGATGGCTGTGGAAGAAACTGGGGAAGGGCACAGTCCAGCTGGGAATTCAGAGAAAGACCCAGGTCCAGCCCCTCTTCATCCAAGGGCATGCAGGGAGGAATGGAGATGGGAGCAACGTGAGTTACGGGGGAGAAAAGGGCCCTGATTCCCTTCATTAGCTGCAGCTGGGAACACTGTTTAAAAAGGGCATTTGCACACAGCATCTTGCTGGATACAAAGCGTGCATTATCTTTGTTTGTCAAGGCTTATCTGGGTTCTGGCATCCTCCTAACTTGTTGAAGTCTGCAGTTCCTTATCCTGCCCTGTCCTGTTAATTGCTGCAGCATGGTTTGTGTTGGTTTTTATTTCTAATTTATATGTATTTTGGGTTCAGACTGAATTTCTTCCCTTTAAAAACTGTTCTTGGGAGAGTTTTTTCTCCAGTGGAAGATAACTGGACATTGGGGGCCAAGTTGGAGGTATTAAAGGGACTTTACCTACTTTTGAGACTTTGTTGCTTTTGTGCCATGCCCCGGGTCATCACAGGTTATACTCCAATCATATTGACTATACAACATCTTAATTTATGAAGCTTTAGGAAGAAACTGTATCAAAGGCCCAAATTTTGTTAGATGGCGTATTGCAAGGAAGAAAAACTCTTTAAAAAATGGAATTCCACTGCAGCAACGCTCTGTGGTTCCCACACAAAATAATCCTGTCCCTTCTTCAACCTCCCACTGAGTCTTAAAAGAGGCAATAAGAAAGCTTCATTTAAAGAACTCCCAAGGCAATAGAGAAACATTTCTTTATTTCAGAATTATATATATTTAAAAAACCCTGATGATCTTCAAAAGAAGGAAACAATAAGGTTCTACTGCATTGCTCAAATTGTGGATCAAATGAATGTTGTCATCCCAGGTATTTGGTTCAAAAGATACTTATAACTTTCCCTTTTTTACACACACAAAAAATCACAGTAAAGTATAATCATTTTGCATGCAAGACATTCCCTTCTACATTCAAGTTTCTTCATTTCTTTTGTCAAGGCACAGCAATTAAAAAATACTATTGCAGATTAGAAAAATATTTCAGGAAAAAAATCAAAGGAGGAAAAAAGGCAGCTGAACAAGGAAAGAAAGTGTGGGAGAATAACACACTTAATATTCAATTTTCATACATTGTAATTGAATTGAGAGCTAGATTGTAAACATTAAAATATATCATTTTCTTCCATGGGGAGAAAATATGGGGTGTACCACTTTATCCTCAGAAAGCTGATTCATGTGGCTAAGAAATTTTCAGGTACATGCTCCATGCTCCAAAGGTGTTTTTTTTTTCCCAAAAGGCAACTGAACTGTCTTGGTTTTCTACTTTAAAATATTTCCATCCAAGAAGCTTTTTCAGTCATAACTCAGTTCAGTTTAGAACTGAGTTGGTTCTAAATGTTAATTCTTTGATTCTAAATGTTAGAACTGAAGGTGCTTCTTGGATGGAAAGCAAAACATTTTCAAAGAAAAGAAAACAAGAAGTCCAATTGCCTTTTGGAAAAAGCACCTTTGAGACAACCCTGACCTGGATGATTGAGAACCTCCATAGACATTAAACGAACCATGGTTGAAAACATAAGGTTGTGGTTGGTCTTCCATTCTAAACTAGCATTCCCCAAGTCTATTTTAATCACTATCCTTTCCTGATGTAATTATAGAAGAGTGTCAAACATGATTGGCCATTTTATCACTCCAAGCTGAAAAAACACCGATTATGATGAGTAAGTTTGCTTCCAATCATGGTTGCCAATTGTGGCTTGAAAGTTAAGAACATGAATCTATTGTCAAAGTTCCTTCCTCCCAAATTATTGCTGATCTGAATCAGAGTGGTTGGATGAGTCAACCATCCTTTGATTCTGTCTTCTAATCATTATGGCTTTCATTTTAACACTGTCTGAAAAATGGCAAAACAAAACTTGCCTTGCAGGAAGGGAATGCAAGGCCGTTCAATTTTCTCAATACGTACAGGGAGTCCTTGATTTACAACAACTTGTTTAGTGACCGTCCGAAGTTACAATGGAACAGAAAAAGATGACTTATGATTGTTTTTACACTTGGGACCATTGCATCTCCAAGCCATCACAAAATCAAAATTCAGACACTTGGCAACTGGGATGTACTTATGCCGGTTGCAATGTCTGGGGTCATGTGATCACTTTTTGCAACCTTCTAATAAGCAAAGTCAATGGAGAATCTACTTAACAACCATGTTAAAACTGCAGTGATCCCTTAATAGTGGGGGGAAAAAGGCCATAAACTGGGACAAAACTCATTGAACCATCTTGCTTAGCAATGGAAATGGCTCAATTGCGGTCATAAGTCAAGGACTAGCTGTAAGGAACATTCATTGCATTTCTTGGGTGGACACGCCTGCTCTCTGGACAGAGGCCTTCTGAGATACCGTATATACTCGCATATAAGCTGATCTCGCATATAAGCCGACCCTTAAAAAACTGCCCCAAAATGAGGAATTTTGCAAAAACTCGCATATAGAGGGAAAAGTACAAAGGGAAAAGTCGGCAGGGCAAAAGTTGTGGCTCATTGTCCATCCAGGGAGAAAGGCTGCAAAGGTCCAGGCAAGGGCTGCAAAGGGCCAGCTGACAGGGAATGTGAGAGCCAAGACTCTCATCGCGCGAAGCCGCCACGCTAAGTCGCTGCTCCAGCGCAAATTGAGGCACGGCCACCTATAAATCAGATTTATGTGCGTATAAGCCGACCCCCAAATTTGGAAAAAAAAAAAAGCATTCTAAAGTCGGCTTATATGCGAGTATATACGGTAATCCCACAATTATATTTTAGGTATAGGTGTAGAAGCCACTGCTATACTTTCTATAGCACATTCGTCAGAGCCTCTCCGGATCCGGAAATAACCATCCTCACCCCAAGAGGTTCCCCAACTGTTCTTCACAATCCAGAACGGCTCACCAGAATAGGGATCGCTGCCATACCCCACGAGCAAAACGGCGTGATTGGTCAGCTCGAAAGGGTTAAAAGGATCCATCAGACCTGTGTGGTGGTAGATTCCTCCCGAGTAGTGCATGAAGTCATTATAGACTTCGAAAGCCACAGCCATTGGTCCGTGCTTAATGAGCTCCAGTTTCATCAAGGCTTCGTTGCAGCCCCCGTAAAACCCACCCACGTAGTAATAGTTGGAGGTGTAGTAGTGGTAACAGTCACTCCTAAGAGTGCAGGGGGAATCCATGCCTTTGTAAGGAAAGCAGGCCTCCTCAACGATGCCAAAATCCTGCAGGTATTTTCCAGCGATGAGGTAAGGAAATCCACCATCACAACCTAAAAAAAGGAAGAAATAATAATAATAATAATTCCTGGAAAGTTAACTAGACAACTTGAAGAAGTCACAAAGGGTTAGGTTCTTATTATAAAGGCTACTAGAATAGAAAGCAAGCATCTTTCAGAATGAAAACTTGAATCAACAGGGATATAAGAATGTGTAAGGCCATCACTCTCTAGTTTTTGTCTTTCCATTTCTGTCCTCTGGTGTTTTCAGGTGAACTTCGGTTATTCTTAATTTGAAGAAAAGAAGGACTAGGGGTGACATGATGGCAGTGTTCCAATATCTCAGGGGGTGCCACAAAGAAGAGGGAGTCAAGCTATTCTCCAAAGCACCTGAGGACAGGTCAAGAAGCAATGGATGGAAACTAATCAAGGAGAGATTCAATCTAGAAATGAGGAAAAATTTCCTGGCAGTTTCGAACAATTAATCAGTGGAACAAGTTGCCTCCAGAAGTTGTGAATTCTTCAACACTGAAAGTTTTTAAGAAAAGTCTGGACAACCATTTGTCTGAAATGGTGTAGGGTTTCCTGCCTGAGCAGGAGGTTGGACTAGAAGACCTCCAAAGTCCCTTCCAACTATTCTATTCTATTCTATTCTATTCTATTCTATTCTATTCTTATTCTATTCCCTATTCTATTCTACTCTACTTCCATTCCATTCCATTCTTCTATTCTACTTTAGTACCTGCTGACTAAGGAGTCAGAGTTGATAGTGGGGGAGATGTTTGAAAACCAGCATGATTGCCCCAAGGGTGTTTTTTCAAAAGGTAAATGGACTTGTGTTTTTCCTTAAAAACCTTTTGCATCTCATGTACAAAGAAGCTTCTTGGATGAGAAGCAAAATGTCTTCAAAGAATAATAAAAAAGTCCAGTTGCCTCTTGAAAAAGCACCTTTGGGACAACTATGACCTGGATGACTAACAATCTCCACAGGCATCTCTCATCCACGAAGGTTCATCGGATCTTCAGAACTGAAGAAGCTTCGTGGATGAGACCTGAAATGTTTTCAAGGGGAAAAATATCAAGAAAAGTCCACTTGGCTTTTGGGACAACCATGGCTTGGATGATCAAGATTCTGAATAGACATTTATATTATCCATGATTGAACATCAGCCCATGGTTCATAATCAAGCAGGACGAGGAACACAGCTTCTGCTGATGAGGTTAAAAAGATCTCATCCCATACCATCTATCTTAAGCCACGCCCAGGCTCCTTGCTGTCTCCTTGCTCACACAGCAAATACTGTTTGAGTTTCTAAACAGCCCTCAACTCTCTCACACACTGACAGGACGCTAGCCAGATGAAGACTGATGGATGCTGGTAGGCAGACATAATTCCCCCCCCTTATTTTCCTCCCCAAAAGTTAAGCCCGACTACATAGTTTCATAGCAAAGGGTGGGTATTGAGCTAGTTTTATAATGTCACTCTTCTGGATTTTAATGTAATCTTTTTTTTAACCATTTCTAGGCCTTCCAGGTTGGATTTATTGATGAGATGGGCAGCACAGAAATCCAATCAGTAAATGAAAATAATCCAAGAGACAGACATGGCTGCTTTAATGAGTTGCAGGCATGTGCTCATTTCTACCTCTAGATCACGGGGGTCAAATGCGTGGTGTCACACTGTCTTCATGTGATGTTTTGTAACGTTTTCCCCATTCAAGAGCTGAGGTAAGCGTGGCCTGTGCGTGATGCATCTGGCCCGCAGGCCACCAGTTTGACACCTGTGATCTAGGCGTTTTGAAGCTTGTCTTCCAACCTCAATCCAAAATGGCTCTAATACCTACCTCCATCAACTTGGTTAAGAAGTTCTACGTACCAGTTGTATTGTTCTTGCATGCTAGAAGGTTTACCGCCTCTATACTTGTACCAACATGATGGGCAGGCATTGGCCTCCCTGCCCTTATCTACTGCTTACCTTCAGTCGATGGTCCATTCAAAATGTGCCCCAAGGTTTTTGTTTGTTTGTTTTTGTTTCCCAAAAAAATCCAGATGCCACCCACCCTACTTTACCTTGGGAGTATTCACTGCAGGAAACAACTTGCTGAGGGCTCAGTGTTGGAGTCTGAGAATTGTTGGTGAGGATGCGAATCCTGGCTTCCAGCATGCCCATCGAGGCAAACGCATAGCAGCTGCCGCAGGAGGCTGTGAAGAAGAATGCAGGAATAAGGTCAGCCAACCACTGAGCTCCTTTGAAACCAGAAAGTCCTTAGCTCTGAGTTGTGGGAGAGGGGGAGAGGGAGAGAGAGGGAGAAGGAAAGAGAGGGAGAGAAAGAGAGAGGGAGGGAGGGGGAGAGAGGGAGGGAGAGACAGAAAGAGAGTGAAAGAGAAACAGAGGGAGAGAAAAGGAGGGAGGGAGAAACAGAGGGAGAGAAAAAGAAGGAGGGAGAGGGGGAAAAAGGCAGGAGGGGAGAGGGAGGGAGAGACAGAAAGAGAAAGAAAGAGAAGGAGGGAGATGGAGAGAGAGGGGGAGGAGGAGACAGATAGAGGGAGGGACAGACAGAGGGACGAAGGGAGAAGGAGAGAAAGAGAAAGAGAGAGGGAGGCAGGGGGGAAGAGGAAGAGCAGGAAAAACCTTCCAAGTCTTTTTAATCGAACTAAATAACAATCTCCTCTATTTTATTTATTTAATATTTATTTATATCCCCCTCTTTTAAATAAACAATTCAAGTCCGAGAATGTATGTAATATTCCTTCTTCCTTCTATTTCCCCCCCACAAAAACAATAATCACCTCGAGAGATGAGTTGGACTAAGAGAGAGTAAAGAGAATATCACCCAGTTGGCTTTCATGCCTAAAACAGGATTAGACTTCACGGTCTCTTGAGGATTGGCCCAGGTGTGGGATTCTACCTGTTCACACCTATTTGCTAGAACCGGTTGTTTACATTCTAAGCAGTTCGGAGAACCCGTTGTTAGAAGAAATTACTGGTCTGATCCTGTAAGGAAGGCAGGAAGGAAACATTCTGGAGTTGCTTACAGAAACTGCCTCTCCATTAACCCTTATTACATTCTTGGCAGGACTAGACTTCCTATCTCAGGAACTTCTCTGGAGTGTTTTTCCCCTCCTTTGCTGGTACTTTGCTTGTGTGCAGTGACCATTCACAGTTACAATGGCACTGAAAAAAGTGACTTATGACCGTTTTTCACACTTATGACTGTTGCAGCATCCCCACAGTCATGAGAGGCCAGGCGAGGAGATGCGTGCCTCAATGTGAGTGATGTTGAGTTGGCCACGCCCAGCCAATAACATGACCACCAAGCCACGCCCACCAACTAAGCCACGCCCACAGGAACTGGTTGTTAAAAAAATCAAACCCCACCCCTGGATTGGCCCAAACAAGTCAGCCTGTTTTCATGCCAGAGGTAGTATTAAAACTCCCGGTCTCCAAGTTTCTTGCCTGGTGCCTTAACCATTTGTCCAAACCTGCTCTACAGGTCTCTTACACTCTGAACGGATACGTGGGCACTAGATTTTTTTTCTGCAATAAATAAAGTAAAATACACTTAACTGCGCTAAGAGGCCTGCCTAATACCCCAGCTTTTTTAGAAGTCCTGAAATGCTGCTGTTGCTGCTATCAGCTGCTTAACAACACAAGGAAAGGCAAAATAAGTTTATTCAGCCTCTTCTGCTTCGCGACTGGAATTTCTGGTCATTGAGTCAGAGTTTTTGAAACCTGACAAAATGTGGTGGAACAATGCCGTTTCCTGCTGGCCCAAAGGCAGCTGAATTGTGCTTTTCTCTCACCAAAGACTTATTCCAGGTACCTTACCAAAAGGAAGGACACCACGGACTGAGGGAGATATTTAGAAGCCAAATTGCCTCTTGAGGAAAAAAAAGTGTGAACAACCAGGAGGAAAACACATTTTCCCAACTCAAAAAAATTATACGTATATACCGGTACCATTTTAGTGTCAACATCTTACTCCTGTTGTAAAATGTGCAGAATGTCAGGGCTCTGGTAGTTTCCCCCTATTTAAATCATGAGTCTTGAGCCAAAGTTCCAAAATTTCAAAAGGATTGATTGGAAGTTAACATGCCGGCACTGCCTTGGTGTAACCAACTCTGAGACACATAATTCATTGTCACCCTTGACCCTGGTTTTCCACCACCCGTTGGGTGTATCATAATTCATATTCTCCAATGGGACACATCCATAGCCAAGAGTCACCAATCAAACTCTCCACTTAGAATTTTGCACGCTAGAAACTTCGATCGCCTAGTTATCTTTGAAAAACTATTTATGGAATGCAGTTTCAGTTTCCAAACTGCCACACTGCTCCCCCTCCCTTTCTGTTGGCAACTCTACAAAGACCATAGAAATATTTTATGAGTTGACACAAAATTTGAATGCATGCCACTGGCTCATATTTATGACGGTTGCAGTGTCCCAAATTCACATGATCAGCCGTTGCAACTTCTGACCAGCAAAATCAATGGAAAAGCTTGCAGCTTCACTGTAACCACTGTGTTACTCACTGAACAACGGTAGTGATTCCGTTGGTGAGAAAGGTCATAAAATGGGGCCAGAAACTTCATTCACGTCTGTCTCACTTAGTGATGGAAGTTTGGGATTCAATGGGGGGTAGTGTCATACGTTGATGCCTACCTGTATACAAGGAACCTTGCTCCCATCGGCCAACTTTTCATTTTGATCATGTGACTACAGGAGTGCTGCAATGGTCATAAAGTGTGAAAAACGGTCACTTTTCCCCCCTTAAAAGGTATGTTACAACACAAACACCATGTACTTCTGAGAAATAGCGCAACACAAATTGTCTTTGACCTATGACCATAATAGAGTCTGTCCATTAGGGTCATAAGTAGTAACTGTCACCCTCATGACTGACCCAATTTTACGATCCTTTCTGCTGCAGTCGTTGTGAAAAATGCGAAAAGTCGTTGTGAAAAAAGTGAAAAATGGCTTCCAATGGGCCTGTTTTGTTATTGGAACTATGTGCAAGTAGCCCTCGACATACGACCACAATTGAACCCAAAATTTATGCTGTTTAGCGAGAATTTGTTAAAGTGTCCCATTCTACGACCTTTCTTGCCACCATTGTTAAGCAAATCACTGCAATTGATAAGTTAGTAACCCAGTTGTTAAGTGAATCTGGGTTTCCCCATTGATTTTTGCTCTTCAGAAGGTCACAAAACGGGGTATATCACATGGTCCTGGGAAGCTGAAAATGGTCAAAACTATGAGTCAGTTGCCAAGCATCTGAATTTTGATCACATGATCATGGGCATGCTGCAAAGATTGCAATTGTCAAAAACGGTCGTCAGTTTTTTCTTGTAACTTTGAACGGTCACTAAGTGAACTATTGTAAGGAGAGGACTACCTGTGCTGGTTTTTGGCAATACTGTCATGAAAAGATAGTCCCATGATTGCAGGATGCTGCAAATGGCCATCAATGCAGAGTGGTTGCCATGCACCCAATATGCAGTCATGTTATCATGAGGATGGATTGACAGCTGTCAGAACTGAGTTATTAAGTACCCATTCATTTACCCAGGTATGTTGTAACTTCAAATGGTCACTCAGCCGAGGCCTCATTCCAGAGGTGGTATTCAGCAGGTTTTGATCAGTTCTGGACAGCCATTCTACTCTACTTCCATTCCATTCCATTCTTCTATTCTACTTTAGTACCTGCTGACTAAGGAGTCAGAGTTGATAGTGGGGAGATGTTTAAACCAGCATGATTGCCCCAAGGGTGTTTTTTCAAAAGGTAAATGGACTTGTGTTTTTTCCTTAAAAACCTTTGCATCTCAATTTACAAAGAAGCTTCTTGGATGAGAAGCAAAATGTCTTCAAAGAATAATAAAAAAGTCCAGTTGCCTCTTGAAAAAGCACCTTTGGGACAACTATGACCTGGATGACTAACAATCTCCACAGGCATCTCTCTATCCACGAAGGTTCATCGGATTCTTCAGAACTGAAGAAGCTTCGTGGATGAGACCTGAAATGTTTTCAAGGGAAAAATATCAAAGAAAAGTCCACTTGGCTTTTGGGACAACCATGGCTTGGATGATCAAGTTCTGAATAGACATTTATATTATCCATGATTGAACATCAGCCCATGGTTCATAATCAAGGCAGGACGAGGAAACACAGCTTCTGCTGAATGAGGTTAAAAAGATCTCATCCCATACAATCTATCTTAAGCCACGCCCAGGCCTCCTTGCTGTCTCCTTGCTCACACAGCAAATACTGTTTGAGTTTCTAAACAGCCCTCAACTCTCTCACACACTGACAGGACGCTAGCCAGATGAAGACTGATGGATGCTGGTAGGCAGACATAATTCCCCCCCCTTATTTTTCCTCCCCAAAAGTTAAGCCCGACTACATAGTTTCATAGCAAAGGGTGGGTATTGAGCTAGTTTTATAATGTCACTCTTTCTGGATTTTAATGTAATCTTTTTTTAACCATTTCTAGGCCTTCCAGGTTGGATTTATTGATGAGATGGGCAGCACAGAAATCCAATCAGTAAATGAAAATAATCCAGAGACAGACATGGCTGCTTTAATGAGTTGCAGGCATGTGCTCATTTCTACCTCTAGATCACGGGGGTCAAATGCGTGGTGTCACACTGTCTTCATGTGATGTTTTGTAACGTTTTCCCCATTCAAGAGCTGAGGTAAGCGTGGCCTGTGCGTGATGCATCTGCCGCGCAGGCCACCAGTTGTTAACACTGTGATCTAGGCGTTTTGAAGCTTTGTCTTCCAACCTCAATCCAAATGGCTCTAATACCTACCTCCATCAACTTGGTTAAGAAGTTCTACGTACCAGTTGTATTGTTCTTGCATGCTAGAAGGTTTACCGCCTCTATACTTGTAGCCAACATGATGGGCAGGCATTGGCCTCCCTGCCCTTATCTACTGCTTACCTTCAGTCGATTGGTCCATTCAAAATGTGCCCCAAGGTTTTTGTTTTGTTTGTGTTTTTGTTTCCCAAAAAAATCAGATGCCACCCAACCCTACTTTAACCTTGGGAGTATTCACTGCAGGAAACAACTTGCTGAGGGCTCAGTGTTGGAGTCTGAGAATTGTTGGTGAGGATGCGAATCCTGGCTTCCAGCATGCCCATCGAGGCAAACGCATAGCAGCTGCCGCAGGGAGGCTGTGAAGAAGAATGCAGGAATAAGGTCAGCCAACCACTGGAGCCTCCTTTGAAACCAGAAAAGTCCTTAAGCTCTGAGTTGTGGGAGAGGGGGAGAGGGAGAGAGAGGAGAAAGGAAAGAGAGGGAGAGAAGAGAAGAGGGAGGGAGGGGGAGAGAGGGAGGAGAGACAGAAAGAGAGTGAAAGAAACAGAGGGAGAGAAAAGGAGGGAGGAGAAACAGAGGGAGAGAAAAGAAGGAGGGAGAGGGGAAAAAGGCAGGAGGGAGAGGGAGGAGAGACAGAAAGAGAAAGAGAAGAGAAGGAGGGAGATGGAGAGAGAGGGGGAGGAGGAGACAGATAAGGGAGGGACAGACAGAGGGACGAAGGGAGAAGGAGAGAAAGAGAAAGAGAGAGGGAGGCAGGGGGGAAGAGGAAGGCAGGAAAAACCTTCCAAGTCTTTTTTAATCGAACAAATAACAATCTCCTCTATTTTATTTATTTAATATTTATTATATCCCCCTCTTTAAATAAACAATTCAAGTCCGAGAATGTATGTATATTCCTTCTTCCTTCTATTTTCCCCCCCACAAAAACAATAATCACCTCGAGAGATGAGTTGGACTAAGAGAGAGTAAAAGAGAATATCACCCAGTTGGCTTTCATGCCTAAAACAGGATTAGACTTCACACGGTCTCTTGAGATTGGCCCAGGTGTGGGATTCTACCTGTTCACACTATTTGCTAGAACGGTTGTTTACTTCTAAGCAGTTTCGGAGAAACCCGTTGTTAGAAAAAATTACTGGTCTGATCCTGTAAGGAAGGCAGGAAGGAAACATTCCTGGAGTTGCTTATCAGAAACTGCCTCTCCATTAACCCTTATTACATTCTTGGCAGGACTAGACTTCCTAATCTCAAGGAACTCTCTGGGAGTGTTTTTCCCCTCCTTTCGGTACTTTGCTTGTGTGCAGTGACCATTCACAGTTACAATGGCAGCTGAAAAAGTGACTTATGACCGTTTTTCACACTTATGACTGTTGCAGCATCCCACAGTCATGAGAGGCCAGGGTGCAATGACAATAAAGTAAAGTCAAACATATGAAGAACAGTTGCAGGAACTCAGTATGTCTCCACGAATGAAGAGAAGGAGCAGGGTGACATGATAACAGTGTTCCAATATCTCAGGGGCTGCCACAAAGAAGAGGGAGTCAAGCTATTCTCTAAAGCACCAGAAGGCAAGACAAGAAGCAATTGATGGAAACTAATCTAGGAGAGAAGCAAGCAAGAACTAAGGAGAAATTTCCCGACAGAACAATCAGTGGAACAGCTTACGTCCAGAAGTTGTGGATGCTCCATCACTAGCACTTTTTTAAGAAGAGAATGGACAGCCCTTTGTCTTAGAATAGAGTAGGGTCTCCTGCTTGAGCTGGATGCTGGACTAGAAGACCTCCAAAGTCCCTTCCAGCTTAAAATGTACATAAATGTAGTTGACAAGGCTTGCTATACCTATTCTTTTCTCCAGAAAAGATGTAATAGATAACAGATAATCAGAGTTGGAAGGGACTTTGTAGGTCATCTAGTCCAACCCCCTGCCCAAGCCAAAGATCCTACACCATTTCTGACAGATGGGAGTCCAATCTCTTCTTGAAAGCTTACAGTGGTGAAGCTCCCATAACTTCTGAGGGCAAGCTGACCCACTGGTTGATTGTTCTCACTGTCAGAAAGTTTCTCCTTATTTCCAGGTTGAACCTCTCTTTGTTCAGTTTCCATCCATTATTCTTTCTCTGGCCTTCAGGTGCTTTGGAAAATAGTTTGACCTCTTTCTCCTCCCTGTGGCAGCCCCTCAAGTATTGGAAGACTGCTATCATCTCTCCCCTAGTCCTTCTCTTCCCTAGACTAGCCAGGCCCATTGGGGTTCCTGCAACCATTCCTCATATGTTTTAGCCTCCAGTCCCCTAATCATCCTGGTTGCTCTTGTCTGTACTTTTTCTAGAGACTCAACATCTTTTTTATAGTGTGGTGACCAAAACTGGATGCAGTACTCTAGATGTGCTCTTACTAAGGCTTTATAGAGTGGTATTAATACCTTACTTGATCTCGATTGTATCTCTCTGTTAATGCAATTTAGGATTGCTCTTGAAGATATGCACAGTCCACAATCTTTTCTTTTGTTTATCTGGACATTGAACACCATCACCTTGTTGGAAACCATGAAATAAGTCAGGAGTCAAGATCAAAAATGTCTCTGGGCTCCACGGCACCATCTTTTTCCTTAAATCTACCCATTGACAAGCAACTTGCTTTACCTGGGAGCTTTGGATCTCAATCCTCCAGCTTTCCAAAGGAGGTCCTGTAAAGTAAGCCTGTCATATTCACTGTAGGCAGTTGCTCTCCACGATTTCTGAACAGCATTGATGGCTTTCACAAAATCATAGTTGGTCATGTAGAACCTCTGTTGAATTCTGGATGGAAGAGGTTGTCAGTTACTTAATTGAAGCCCAGTTTTTACAATTACAATCTAACTATACTCAAATTCACCCCCCTAACTTAGAATAGAACAGAATAGAATAGAATAGAATAGAATAGAATAGAATAGAATTCTTTATTGGCCAAGTGTGATTGGACACACAAAAGATTTGTCTTGGTGCAAATGCTCTCAATGTACATAAAAGAAAAGATACATTCGCCAAGAGTCAAGAATCGTAAGGTACAACACTTAATAATAGTCATAGGGTACAATAAGCAATCAAATCTTACGAGGAAACAGTTAATATAAATCGTAAGGATACAAGTGACAAAGTCATAGTCATGCAGTCACAACTGGGAGGGGATGGGTGATAAGGAGTCATGACAAGATTAATAGTAATAGTAGTGCAGACTTTGTAAATAGTTGGATAGAGTTGAGGGAATTATTTGTTTAACAGAGTGATGGCGTTCAGGAAAAAACTGTTCTTGTGTCTAGTTGTTCTGGTGTGCAGTGCCCTATAGCGTCGTTTTGAGGGTCGGAGTTGAAACAATTTTGTCTGAGAGTTCGGCAGCATGACTACCTTTATGGGACAACCCAGGACCAAAACACAGCACACAGAGACTTAGACATCAACAGTGGTTTAATATACAACAGATGCGGCCCCCAATGAAATTGAGTTTGACACCCCTGTATTAGACTAAGAAGATTGTCTGCTGAGGAGACATTTAACTAAAATGGAGGGGAGGGAATCACTGTTGCTATAGTGGCGTGAAGGAAAATCAGTTGAGTCGACTGCACTCTTCTGAATTACAACAGGACAGGTAGGTCTTCTGTGCCGCTTTGCTAAACAAGACTCACCTTCTTGAGCTCTTCCAAGGAGGCAGTTGATGGACACGAACTTGGGGACCTGAAGATGAGACCTTGAGTCCAGTGAAACAAGCCCAATTACGGCCCAGGACATCATGCACCCAGCCTGGTAGAGTCTCATTGCAGTAACTCGTCACGGTAGAGCCCTCCGTTTTATACTGAAAAGGGAAGGGAAGATAGATAGGATTTTAGACAGGATACCAGTAATTCCACAGAAGGCATTGCGTGCAAATGATTGGGTGGTGCGATGGCCTAGAGGTTGAGCTCTCGCCTCACAATCAGGAGGCTGTGAGTTCGATCCTAGGTAGATTTCTCTCTCTGAGCACGCTGAGAGTATATCTGCTGAATGAAACTTTGCGCGGTGACAGAAAAGGCATCTGGCCAGTAAACACCCAGCTCCATTTAGTTGTCCAGACTCCACCTTGGATGGGATTATGGGGTTGTTAAAAAGAGGATGATGATGACTGCATGATGATTGCAAAGATTCTGGCCTCAATCCCTGTGAAATCCTACAACACTGCTACTGGTAATCCAATTTCCAGACTTTCACAAAATAGTGTCCTCTCAGATTTATTTGTTTGTATTTACTAAATTGATAGCTTTGATTCAATCAAGCCATCTTAACATAAGTTGGACTGGGAGAGTTTGAGAGTCCCAAAGTCATCCATGGTTAAAGTCGGTTCTATCAGGTAGGCCAGAGCAAGAAAGCAACTCCAAAGGAGGTTAAAATTGCTTTACTATTATGGCTGTCGTAAAATAATCTTTTAAGTCTGATGTCTTTTTATTTCTCTCCACATTATACACCTGTGAAACTGAGGTGATGTCTGTCTGAGCTTTTTCATCTTTTTTTAGTGTTTTTGAATTTGGGTTTTCCCCCTGGGATTGGATCTGGCTTGTCTCCATGAAAATCATCTTTATTCTCTATAAAATAGACTTGAACTTCTTCTAATCCAATACCTTAATTACTAACTGTGTTGGTTCTCGTGGATGCTAGAACTTATACTATCTAAATCCCCTATGGGGGATCATTTCATTAGGGAATGAAAGCTTAGTAAAAACACGGTGGGACAAATGAGCCAACAAGCTAAATCTTTGCCAGGTGACTTTCTACCTTTTCTAATACTGAAGAAAAAGCCCTTCTTCATAATCCATCAACTACAGGAGCATTATTAATTGTGGGTGGCTGTTCTGAATCCAAATCCAAAATTACAGAGTTGGAAGGGACCTTGGAGTTCTTCTAGTCCAACCCCTTGTCCAGGCAAGAAACCCAATACCACTTCAGACAAATAGTTATCCAACATCTTTTTAAAAACTTCTAGTGTTGGAACATCCAGAACTTCTGAAGGCAAGTTGTTCCACTGATTAATTGTTCTAACTGTTAGGAAATTTCTCCTTAATTCTAAGTTGCTTCTCTCCTTGATTAGTTTCCACCCATTGCTTCTTGTCCTGCCTTCAGGTGCTTTGGAGAATAGCTTGACCCCCCTCTTCTTTGGGGCAGCTGCTTAGATATTGGAACCCTGCTATCATCTCACCCCTAGTCCTTCTTTTCACTAAACTAGACATCGCCAATTCCAGCAACCGTTCTTCATATGTTTTAGCCTTCAATCGCCTAATCCTGTTTAACTTGTTATTCTAAGTTTCTTAATGGCCAAAATAGGTCTGTTGTGTCATAGCAGGAGAATGATCTTACTGTATGTTACTGTACAAATGCAAATGAAGATCTTTTCAGTTGAAACAGACATTGGTGGTAGGAAAGGATGAGATGATCAGCAATGACAGGAAATGGAACGGAACAGTAAGAAACGGCAAGCAACAGAGACCACAGCTGTCCATCGCACACAAGGATACAACCTAATGTAACTTTTGTACCCTTTCTGCTATGGGCATTTGAGGAAAAGTAATCTGTATCTGTCATTCTGACAGATTTTTCCAGTGGAGGATGTTCTGCATATCTAGTCCCTGAAGTACCCTTGAGGGTCTCTTTGGATCCGGTGGGACCAACGTTTGGCCAAAGATAAGTCAGGCATTCACAATCAAGAGGCCTTCTTCTTCATCCTTGTCCCATCTACTTTTACGAGAGCAGCCCTTAAAGATGATTTGACTTTGACTTCCCAAACATTGTGCTCATGATAGACATCTCTCTTCGGATGGCCAATTTGTGTAGTGGTTAAGATAGTGGTCTAGAAACCAGGAGATGGTGAGTTCTAGTCCTGTCTTAGGCATGAAAAACAGCCAGGTGACTTTGGGCCCATCAGCAGGTGACAGTGAGTTGTAGTCTTGCCTTAGGCATGAAAGCCAGCTAGGTGATCTTGGATCAATCATCAGGAGATGGTGAGTTCTAGTCCTGTCTTAGTCAGGAAAGTGAGCCATGTGACTTTTGGCCAATCACCAGAAGGTGAATTCTAGTGCCACCTTAGGCTGGGTGACTTTGGGCCAGTCTCTCTCTCTCAGCCCAACCCACCTTATAGAGTTGTTACTGTGGAGAAAACAGGAAGAGGATGGAGTGTTATATATGTTTGCTGACTTTGAGTTACTTATAAAGTAATAAAGGTGGGATAAAAATCGAAGAAATACATAAATAAATTTAATGGGCCACTGAGCCACTTCCTCATGCAGAATACCCCTGGATAAATCATAGCAGCTAGGAACTAAATGGTGAAATGTAATTGCAGTCTGGATAATTATGCACGGCTCTGAAGAAAGCAGATAGATTTCTCCCCCCATCTTTTTCCTATATTCATTTTTTAAATTTATTTCATAATTTCTCTCTCTCCCCCCCTCACCCTACCGAGAGCTTAATCCTTGTTCGACCAATCAATTGAACAGCAATAGATGCGGTTCGCTGGCATTATATCTTCACACATTGTATAATTCATGAAATTCACTGCCTCGAGACATGGTAGTTATACTTATGGAGAATAGGCTAGTGATAGTGATTAATCATGTTGGCACGAATGCGAGGTTTTACACAGCCGAAGAATGCCACCGTAGGCAGAAACAGCGATGAAAGGGTTTTGGGGTCGTTGTTTTTTTTGCAATGTTCCCCATCTATCTTGCAACTTATTTCCATCATCTCCAGCTACCACGGACAGTGATGTCAGGAAGGTATAAACCAAGTTGAAAGATGCCAGCATATCACCCTCCAAGCAAGTTGGAAAAGACTCAAAGCAGTGGGGTACAGTGATTGTCTGTATAATACTGAGCTAACACTGCCCAAACTTTTAATAAGTGAGAATATGGTGGGTACGGCTTCTCCCATACAGGTAATCTTTGACTTAAAATCACAATTGGGACAGTGGTGGGATTTAACATTTTTTACTCCTGGTTCTGTGGGCATGGCTTGGTGGGCATGGCAGGGGAAGGATCTGAGGTGGTATTCAACAGGTTCTGAGCAGTTCTGGAGAATCGGTAACGGAAATTTGGAGTAGTTTGGAGAATCGGCAAATCCCACCTCTGACTGGCCCCACCTCCATCTATTCTCGGCCTCCCGAATCCCAGCTGATTGGCTGGGTCTTCTTTGGTTGCCCTGCAGAGGAAAAGGGACCTGGAAAGCAGGTTAGTGGGGTGGGGAGGGAATGGGGATTTTGAAGTATCCTTCCCCTGCCACGCCCACCAAGTCACACCCAAAGAATCGGTAGTCAAAATTTTTGACTCCCACCACTGGGAAGGATACTACAGAATCCCCATTCCCTCCCCACTCCTTGGGGGAAGGTTACTGTAAAATCTCCATTCCTTCCCCACCCCACTAACCTGCTTTCCAGTTCTGTTCTCCTATGCAGGGCAACAAAAGGAGACCCAGCCAATCAGCTGGGACTCAGGAGGTAGAGAATAGATGGGGGCGGGCCAGTCAGAGGCAATATTCCAAACTACTCAAAATTTCCACTACTGGTTCTCCAAATTACTTGAAATTTCTGCTACTGGTTCTCCAGAACTGGTCAGAATCTGCTGAATACCCCCTCTGAATTGAGAATCATAATTTCTGTTGCTAAGTGAAACATTTGCTAAGTGAGACCTGCCCCATTTTTAAGACCTTTCTTGCTAAATAAATCATTGCAGGTGTTAAATTAGTAACCCAGTTCTAACTGAATCTGACTTCCCCCATTGTCTTTGCTTGTCAGAAGGCTGCTAAAAGGGATCATGTCATCCCGGGACACTGCAGCTGTCATAATTATGAGTCAGTTGCCAAGCATCCGCATTTTGATCACCTGATCATGGGGATGTTACAGTGGTCGTAAGTGTGAAACATGTTGCTAAGTCACTGTTTCCAGTGCCATTGTAACTTCAAAAAGTCATTAAATGAACTGTTATGTGAGTCTAGGACTACCTGTACAGGTAGTCCTTGATTTACAACAGTTCATTTAGGGACCATCCAAAGCTACAACTGAAAAAACGTTCACCCAATCATTGTGGCAGCCCCATGGTCATGAGATCAAAATTCAGATGCTTGGCAATGGATTCATACTTTTGACAGTCGCAGTCTCCCAGGGTCATGGGATCACCTTTTGCAACCTTCTGACAAGCAAAGTCAATGGGGAAGCCTGATTCACTGAACAACCATGTCACTCAACAATCTGGCTTCCTCCTTGACTTTGCTTCTCAGACGGTCACCGAAGGGGATCCCGTAACCCCAAGGCTCTGCGGCCATCATAAATAGGAACCGGTTGTCAAGCATCCCAATGTCAATCCCATGACACTGGAGATGCTGCAATGGACGTAAGTGTGAACAATGGTCTTAGGCTATTTTGATCAGTGCTGTTGTAACTCTGAATGGTCACTAAATGAAGTGTTGCAAACCGAGGACTGTAAACTGCTTAGAGAGGGCTGTAAAGCACTGTGAAGTGGCATATAAGTCTAAGTGCTATTGAGAAGGAGGGAGGGAGGGAGGGAGGGAGGGAGGGAAGGAAGGAAGGAAGGAAGGAAGGAAGGAAGGAAGGAAGGAAGGAAGGAAGGAGTTTGACCCTGACCGACTCAAGGTTTCTAGTCGCGTAAAATGAGGCCCAGATTGTTGGGGGACAATTATGCTGATCTGTAAACCACTTAGAGAGGGCTGGAAAGCACTGTGATAAGCGGTTATATAAGAGTCTATGTGCTATTGAGGGGGGGGAGGGAGGGAGAGGGAGGGAAGGAAGGAAGGAAGGAAGGAAGGAAGGAAGGAAGGAAGGAAGGAAGGAAGGAAGGAAGGAAGGAAGGAAGGAAGGAAGGAGTTTGATCCTGACCGACTCAAGGTTGACTCTGCCTTTCATAGTCGGTAAAATGAGGACCCAGATTGTTGGGGGCAATAGGCTGAGAGTAACCCACTTATAGAGCAGTGGTGGTATTCTACCAGTTCGGTCCGATTCAGATGAACTGGTATGTCCGAGGATCATCCATGAGTGAACTGGTTCACTGTGATGATAAACTGCTGGATCCACCTGCCTGCCTCAGCTCTATTCTTACCTTTATTTCCTGCTTTTCAACCTCAGCTGCTTAGTGCAGCACAACAGATTGCCGCGCATCAGCTGTTTTACACACAGGGCTTTCAGCAGAAGGAAATTTGCAAATGCTGCAGGTGCGCAAACCGCACACACTCACATCAAACCAGCAGGAAAATTTTTTGAAACCCACCACTGTAACAGAGGGCTGTAAAGCACTGTAAAGCACTGTAAAGTGGTATATAAGTCTAAGTGCTACTGCTATTGCTATTCTCCGAATCTGCAGACATTCATTCTCTGCTGTTGTTGTGATGACCCAGGGCATGGCACAAAAGCAACAAAGTCACAAAAGTAGGTAAAAGTCCCTTTAATTCCTCCAACTTGACCCCCAATGTCCAGTTATCATCGGCTGCGGAGAAAACTCTCCCAATAACAGTTTTTAAAGGGAAGAAATTTAGTCCGAACCAAAAGTACATATAAATTATAAATAAAAACCAACACAAACCATGTTGCAGCATTAACGATACAGGGCAGGATAAGGAATTTCAGAATTCAAAAGATAATGAAACACATATAGTTGGGAGGATGCCAGAACCCAGATAGGACTTGACAAACAAAGATAATGCACGCTTTGCTTCCAGCAAGGTGCTGTGCGCAAACATCTTTATCCTGTTTCCCCAGCTGCAGCTAATGAAGGGAATCAGGGCCTTTTTCTCCCCCGTAACCCACATTGCTCCCTTATCCATTTCTCCCTGTGCGCCCTAGGATGCAGAGGGGGTGGGCCTGGGTCTTCCTCTGAATGTCCAGCCAGACTGTGCCCTTCCCCAGTTTCCTCCACAGCCACTGGAGCTTTGAGTGGTTTACTCAAAATAGGTGAAATGTTCTCCCTTCACCATAGCCAAGTCTCTGGTTTAGGCACATCTGTAAACTGTGGGCCTCACAAGCCCCTCCTCTCAATCAAACATTCAGACATCCTCTAAAGTTGAACCGGATTTCTTTGAATCTTATAGTTATACCATCTTCTGGAGGTGCTGGATAGCAATCAGATTGAACAAGTGAGGCTTTATAAATAACTTGGTGTATTATTCAACCTTCAACAGCATGAAGAGTAGGCATCAATTACTGAACTGAAAATGTCTTGAGAAAAGGCTGTTGCTGTTCACAGGTATTTCGAGTTGGAAAGGTGATTATTAAGTCCCTACAGCTCTTAAAGGAAAGGAGGAGAGACAATAATTCAGTTCATGCTGAGCTCAGATTTATATGCCTAAAGGTGGGTCCATTGGAGGATGTCCAGACTAAACTTCTTCCACCAATTTCAGTTCTACCCAGGTTTGCCCAAAATGCTCTATTACACTTTGAGACCAGATTCAATAAAGTCTTAAGGCTAGGTTCCACTGGCCGACGGATGCAAAATGTATGCAAAAAGGACACAGCGGATGAGCAAAATTTCGGGGGTGGCTCCATCCGT